>CAVNYN010286977.1:0-20917 GCA_963692815.1 Nyctanthes arbor-tristis
GCGCCGCACACTTGTCAGGAAATTGCCCAAGAAGTCCTTCCCCTTGCATTATCTTTCAATCAAGTTCACACTCTTCAATTCATGTCAATTAAGTCATTACACTTTAGTTTATGTCAATTATCAACCAAGATCTTTCTTTAGCGTCAATTCAATAACAATATTTTGATCTTCAAGTAATCTTTCAATGATATTCAAGTAATTCTTTCAAAACAACAATTTCGTTGCTTACCTTAATTTGTAGAAATTTTCGGGATGTTACAATATTGATGTGTGAAAATACTGTTGACTAAAGCGCATAACACACGAAATAATTGAGCCCCTGCTCAATATTTGAAATAGGAATGTGCTGAGTCATATTGTGCACGTGACATACATGCATGCATGCCGTGTGCACAATATAATGCTATGATATATGGTTCATATGGCACCGAATCAAGTTCAAGAATATACTAGTATCAAACATGGAACAACCAACGCCGGCGGCCCTATTTTGGGGCAACCCTGCTCTTCTCATTACTGGCTTAAGTGGGAATTTGTACTAGAGTACTCAATTATTTACTTGCCCCATAAGAGGCAAAAACATTATTTTTTTTTTCAAATATCTATTTTCTCGTTTCGCAAGCGTAAAACCATCAAAGCCCGTATTGTAGAAGAATGCTAAAGAAAAACTTAATGATTAAATAATAATAAATAAAAACAAAATAAACCAATTTGATTGTATTTTAAAAAGTCAATTCATGTAATTTAATTGCGTTAAAAAAAGTAAATACAAAAATAGTGGTATTTATTAGCATTTATTGTTTTCTATTTTTATTACTGACCGTATCAGGTTTTCTCCCATATATAATGGTAAAAGAAAGGTTAATCGTACACGTCACCTTTCTCCCCTTTTAATTTCTTTTTGAAAACCCATATATAATGGTAAAAGAAAGGTTAATCGTACACGTCACCTTTCTCCCCTTTTAATTTCTTTTTAAATTCTCCTCATTCCCTATTCTTTTCCCACAGCTCAAACAGTATAGTAGTTAAAATTAGAGAGTAGTGTTTTTTTTTTCTCCCGTTTTCTTTCTTTTTTTCTTTTTTAATTATAATGTAATGAAGGATAGAGGGTGCCAAAAATGTGAGTTTTGAATGTAAAAAAGCCAAATTGGAAAAGCTACGGGTGAAAAAGCAGCAACCGGAAAGGTTGGGGCAGATTATGAGCCAATAATTCGCCAAAGAAGAATTCGATTGTCCCTCTTCCTTTGCTGGGAGTACCCCAGGTGAGAAAAATGGTGGGTTCTCGACCTAATAACGACGTCTCTCTGGCGGGACTTCCGGCGGGCGCTACGTTGGTGGCATGGTCTTCGCTTTCGGATCTTCCGGTAATGAATTTGGTCTTGCTGTGTTTAGTAGCAATCAAGCCTATTCTTTTTTCCTTTTAAAATTTTCTACTATGTTCTGCCATGGCTGGGCTGCCTGCAAACTTGGAACATTTCAATTAATTTCTGAGTTTTCTAAATATATCATTACATACAGTTGCAAAAAAATAAAAAATAAAAAGTATTTTTCCTGTATGTCACAGTTTTGTGTCCGGTGTGTCACTCTCCTACTCCTCCAATTCTCCTCCTTCCCCATTTTTCTTCCACTTGATCCTTTACTGTCGGATTCACTGCTCAAGCGGTTTACTAGTTTATCTTTGAATCCTGAAAATGATTGTTAAAATTTTCCTGTAATATGTGAAAAAACAACAGTTTCTGGATTAATGAAGCTTGAAATTTTTGGAGTATGCAATTATTTCTGTCTCACAATAAATTCCTTGAAGGAATAGTTCAGCTTTTTTTTTTTTCACTATTATTGTGTTTGCATTACCACTAAATAAAATCAGTGAGAATGTGTGAATTGGCCATGGCTTAGTGCCTTCTCCGAGATCAATACTTTTCTGAACGACATAAGATTTATAGTTACTAGTACATCGCTTCCCCGCGGTGGTTGCCGACCGTAGATATAGTAGACGTAATTTCTTTTTTTTTTTTGGAAGTCATCTCAAAGGATCATTGATTATAATTTGAGTTTAAATTGAAATAGGCATTAAAAATTTAAAAAAAAAAAATACACTAACATTTTCCTTACCTATAAATCTACGATACCATTGCATCAAATAGTAATTTTTAAGACGATTATTATAGTCACGCAATTGTATTTAATAGAATATAAAATTTTAAACTTAAATAAGAGAAAAGAAGCGAATCATCTATTAAAATATTGTAGAACAATATGAAATTATGGAGGACCACTTATATATAAGTTTGACATAATATATCAAATGAAAACATGAGCACAATGGTTGTAAACAAAGTTTTGCTTGTTTTTGGCTTGTCATCATTAGCAACTTAATTGCTCAATGCGAAATTTTGGAAATTTATAATTTAAAAGATCTCTTTAAAAACTCCTCTGAGTTTTGGAAGGCGGTACCTCATACAATCGAACAACCCGAACCTTCAAAGTCCATTGAGTTTTGGTGGGCTCAATGGTGCGGATGAGACTAAAGAGGGGTGCCATTGAATTATGATGTGTTTTGCAAATAAGTAAAAAGAACCCTCTGAAATTGATTGAGTTTAAAGGCACACTGTTTATAAGACATCTGGATAAGTATCTATCCATTCTTTAAATCCAAATTCGAAAATTCAAATTTAGAAAATTGAAATGATTCCACTTTGAGGATGAAGAATAGAAGATAGGAGCAGTCTGAAAATTGAAATGATTTCAATTTGACGATAAGGAATTTGAATCTAAATAGAAGATAATCTTTATGTTCTAAGTGGATTTATTCATGATCTAAGTGGTAATGGATAAAGATCATCTTCAAGTTTATTTTCACAACAGCTCATGTAAATTTCCTCGGTGACAAACAAAAAAACACAGCACAAAAAAATAAAATAAATAATTTATAGCACGTTCGTTGCTATAATAGAAGAAATATACAAAGCACATACTGCAGTAATTACATTGAAGAATCATGTTTAATATTTTGTACCAAAATGTTAAAAGGGCACAAGGCCACAACAATATTAATGACTATGGAACGGAAACCATAAAGCACCAGGCAAATGCGAGCTCAGGAGAACCTAAACATAGTTTCTGCCTGCAACAATAGCAAATGTATACAGCGTCAAGATCCATGTTTTCTGATGGCATCAAAGTCCTTTGATTAAAGGTCCAATTACCTTCTCCTACAATCCATTTGAAATTTAGGGATAAAAGAAATCAAATTTATACAGTGGGATAATTCCAAAACAAATTATTAACTAGATGAGCTGTAGGACGTACAGATTGAACCTCGAAATCCCCTTTGTCACATGCCCCACCATAAGTTAAAATTCAGCCAATTTATAATTCTACCACTCGCCAACTTTTTACCTGATTTCTCAAGCTACTTGGTTGACAATGGGAGAGTGGACCAATTAACATGTAAACATGTATTAGGTCAGATTGTGTTAAATTTAATCATTACTCATAACTGTACTTAAGGTTAAAAACACAACATACGACATTAACTCCAAAGTGCTGCCGAGATAAAATATTTCATTCGGGGAAAAACCTCTAAAAAAAAAAAAAACAATTATAATTTTCAATCTCTCATTAGTAATCTATTACCATTCCCAACAAAAACTTAATGAGAGCTGTGCAATAAATAATATGCTAGCCAAGCATATGTTTGCAAGATACAACACATACTTCAAATGCCAAAATACACGCCCATTGACAGTGTTACGCACTGCTACAAGTAGAAGATCGGAAGAGCACACGTAAACAACCCTTCAGTTCAGCCAATTGCTGGCTTTAACAAATAGTACAGCATAATTAGGCAGATTATATGTTCAAGACATCAGTCAAAATTCCTAAACCATATGGTCCATCCAAGGTAAAGTTGAACTTGTTCATTACAAAATCCCATCCACTTCTCATAAGACTAGCTACCCCTTTACATAAATTCGTGCAACTCCACCAAGATGTGCACGTTATATATGTTGCAAATTTGAACCATGCATTAAAAGATAAACATCCAAGTTCATACATTTAAGAATTAATTTAGGTTACTTAATTTTCAGTGTATTTGTAGCACAAGTGTAGCATCTATGGAACTAAAATCCACTTTCTTGATCTTCTTATTAAGACCATGATTGCATCAAGAAATCATAAAACCTAATGCATCAATAACACAAGGATTTAAATAGCTACCTTGACTTCTTTAACTGGTGCAGCTTCAGTAGAAGAAGATTGGCCTCCAACTCTCACTCCAGCAGCCTTCCCGGAAAAGCTATATCATTGTGCATGAAAGGCAGATAAGCAAAAAATTATAACTACCGCAGCTAGAAATATTCAAGGAGGATACTTTTATAGACTTAATTGCAAGAAGGCGGATAAGCTGTTAATTTAAAATGGAGATGGGGAGTTGAGGACTTAATCGCATGACACTTTTCATGAGAGAAGGTTACTAGTTATTAATACAAACTTTTATCATTGATCGAACAATGTCTCCTTCTGGAAACAAGGTTAAATTGGTCAATAACCATTTAGCACTGAGTAAGCTGAGTTTAATTTATTTGCTATAACAAAATAAGATCCCCCCAAATCCCGATATGTTCTTCATGGACAGTCTCGGCCCTAAGCAAATGAGGGCAGCCGTGGAATGATTGTGGGTATAAAATTTTAGTGAAATCTCATGATTAAAAGAAGGGAAAAAATAAGCAACCCTCTCGCTTTTCTTCATTATCATGAAACCCAGATTCTTTTATGCTAAATTAACAATGGCTAACTATCAGTATTAGCTAAAACTAAACAACAAAATAAGAGGGAAAATGCAGATTACGGGGGGACAGGGGAATGGAATCTTTGCTTTTTAAGATAAATAATTGTGCATGGCAATCTCAGTCATATGCACTAAAGGAAAAAGGCAAACTAATGTTAGTTACATAATGGAACTTCCTAGTTTCTTCGTGCCACTGTTAACTTAGCAGTAACATAATGGATTACAAAATTTGATGGGAATGGAAGAGAAGATTATATTGATGATAAGACTTAACTCCTGATGATTTTGACGTGTTGGATTGTGCAAATTTTACTTCTCCTAAATGGGCAGAACCTTGATAAGATAATCTCTCTATATAAAAGGTAACCAGCTGTCCGCTCACTGGCCACTGCTATCTTCCTCATTGTTACATATTACGGACTTGTGTTAACATTTCAAAATATAGCTACTAATCATAAACTTAACAACAAACATGTCTGATCAAACTCAAGAAAGTTGTAACCTTAGCACCTCACACTAGCTACAAATCACAGAATCTATTCAAGGACATTTTGTCAAGCAGATGATTAGCAATTACGAAACTCCTCAAAGCTAGAAAAATCGAGCTAATCAGTAAAAAGAATGTAATTAACAACTGACTTACCAAGAAGAAACGCCCCTGCTGCGCATGGCTGCTCGGTGGTTGAATCGGGAAGGGTTTTCAATTTTCGTGAACCAACGGGATGGTTCTCTTCAATCAGAAGGATAATGGGATGGGTCTCCAATTTTCGTGAATCGAGGGAACGAGGTTCTTGAATCGGAACCAAGAAGAAGAATAATGAATGGGTCTTCAATTTTGGCGGTTTCGCCACACCCCTAAAATTGCCAACAAAAGCTATCCAAAACTGCTCGTTAGCTAAGCATGCTCCAATTGATGGATTTGGAGAGAGGAAGGGAGGCAAAGCATGTTCCAATTGATGGATTTGGGGAGAGGAATGGAGGGATTTTCTGCAGAAACCATGAAGGAAATTTGACGCTGGAGGTGTTAATCGGGACAGACGGACATACTACATGAGTCTTTTTTTTTTTTGCCAGCAGGGGAGTGAATCTCCCTCCGGTCGGTGATTATATAATTTTGAAGTCTTCTCAGGTAATTCCATTCTGCTGCCCAAGGGTGCAAGCTTACTAACATTTTCATTTTTTTTCCCAAGTTTAGAGACAAGTAACAAATTTAAACCGAAATTTGGGTTTCTGCACTGTCTTAGTCAAGGGGGTTCACAAGAAATTTTCTTGCAATTTGGGTTTCTGGACTGTCTTAGTCAAGGTGGTTTATTATCCTCCAAGTTTGATTTGACAACATCAGTAGTGCTTAGGGTGGTTTCTCATAAAGAATGGGGTCGTATTTGCTCCTCCTACTGGGGAGGAAATTAGTAATCAGAAACAACTGGAGCAGTGCTTTCACACACTGGAAATCCATCCACATCAGAATTTGATTGGAGCACTGGTGTGATACTCCTAGGAGATCATCAAGAATCAGTGAGAAGGCCAAGGTAAACCTTAAAGGAGACTGAAGCACCAAAGAGATGAGGCGGACAAATTTCATGTACAAAGAAAGAACAGGAGATAGAAGTGGTAAAGGAGAACAAGAAGTCGCGCAAAACTTAAATGCAGGATAGAGGACTTGAAGGAAAGAAAAATGGAGGGAAGAAATTGATTCCCAGAAGGAAAACACAGTGAAGGTATAATGCAGGATGTCACAGATAAGAAAGTGGACACTGATCTAAATTGGACGAGAAGGAGCTGAAATAAAATGTTGCTAGAGATCTTGAGATTAATGGGATACCTAAGACAAGGGGTAATGTGGAGATAGAAGGAAACTGAAGGAATTCCGAACCCAAAAGAGAAAGTTATAGAACAGGTGCTTTCTATGTCAGAAAATCCCTAGTCATCTAATGCTGGAAAAGTTGGCGATGATCACGAGACATAGGAAAAACCGGGAAGTGTCACTGAAGCCGCTGGAGAAAAATAAGGGAGTACAAGGAGATAGTGGAAAGTATCATTTGCTCGCAGCTGAAGACACAAATACAAATCGAGACACAATGGGAAAAAGCAAGCATAACCAAGCAGGGAAAACATTGGCTCGTGCTGATCATTTCCTGCTCCCACAGTAGTTGAGGTGTTGTTTTCCTATTTTCTCTACACAGGAATATCTCTGCTGCATGACCTTCCTACAGCACCTACGCATTAAGCTGAACGATATATATACAGATACTAATTAATAGAAGAATCAATCTTCAGATTGGTTTGGTTGATAACGATGCATATTTCATCATACAAATGATGTATTAGATTGTAGTTCTCTCAACTCATATGATAATACTATGCTGACTTCTCGCCAGTAATTCAGTGATATTAGACTAATTTGTTTCTGTAGACCCGTGATTTATATGTATATAGGGTACTTACGTTCGTGCGTGACTCAGAGAACTAAAATTTTCATAATGACAGTACAGTTTGGACATTCTCGCTGTTTTGCTTTCTTAGCTCTCTTTTATAAATATTCTTGTAATCAGATAGTGACATCTCCGTATAAATATCCTTTCTCTTGATCTCTCAGGACCAAGGTCAGTGAAAACTTCCCTTGGGCATTTTCAAGATTTGAATTAGTGTTAGTACCAGTCCTTGTTGATGTCGTAGAATTTCGGTCGAGCTTTATGCTAACCTGTATTTATAGTTGGATCTGACTGTAGGCTATGCGGTACGCAGAGGCCCAATTAGATTATCAGGAAAACTGCAAATTCTAAACTTGAAAACTCATTTACATAAGGAAGGAATAATCAATAATGAGAAAAATGACTTGATTAGAGAGAATAAGAAAGGAAGAATGAGTGGAAGAATCTCTCCAAAAAGTTAAAAAGGCAGTAGCATGGATCCGGGATGAAAAGCAAGGACAAATATCCTTTGAGGTAATGAAAAGGTAGGAATCTTATTCCAATCCCACACAAACCCCAAATAACTTATTTTCATCAGAAATCCAATTTTTTTCTTTCATCTTTAAATTAAGGTTAGGAATCTTTTGTGTGTTTTAGTGTCTCAACTATGATAATGGAATTCTTGCTGAGGAAGCATTGCATCGTACAAGCCTATGTTTTTGTAACCATTCCAGAATTGTCATTAATAATCCTTACTTCTACAAATGGAATTCCTGTATCCATCTGTTTCTGCTTTCAAGATCATGGGCTTCTTTTCTTTCTTCCTCTGGTTGTTCATTTTGCCTTTGATTGTTCCCTTACCCAACAGTATGTCCCCCTTTCTGATTTGTCATGGTAGCAGCTGTTTCCCGATCTTGTTGAAGCACACCTAGTCTAGAGAATTAGACGGTTGACAACATTTATACCAGCAGATCAAGTGTTTGCGGAATTCATTTTTATCAAAAGTTTGAAACATGAAAAATTTTCTTACCTGGGTGGTCTCTTGTTCAGATATAATGTTGAACCACTTCATCTAAAAGATTTTTGGAAGAGGATTTTTTTTCATTGTATTGAACCTTAACCTTTCATTTGTGTAATAAAAAATTGGTGTTGCTAACACGTGTTTATCCTGTTTTGGCAGTTATGGTAGTACATGCTTTCGTTGGTACATATGGAGTAAATTATGGTAGAATAGCTGATAACATCCCACCACCTGAAAGTGTAGTAACGCTTCTAAAGGCTGCCAAAATAAAGAACACTCGGATTTACGATGCTGATCATGGAGTTTTGACAGCATTTAAAGGGTCTGGAATAGAGATAATTGTTGGACTAGGGAACGAATACTTGAGAGACATCAGTGTATATCCAGATCGTGCGGTAGATTGGGTGAAAGAAAATGTAGAGCCATTTCTGCCGGGTACCCGCATTGTTGGGATTGCTGTAGGGAATGAGGTCCTTGGGAGCGTTGATCCAGAACTATGGGAAGTTCTTGTCCCGGCAGTGAAGAACGTCTACAATGCTCTCGATCGGTTGCGTTTGGCTGATAAAATCGAGGTTTCAAGTCCACATTCAGAGGCTGTTTTTGCAACTACCTTCCCTCCATCTGCAGGTGCATTTAAGGAGAGTGTTCTTCCTTACATGAGGCCACTTCTGCAGTTCTTTTCACAGATAGGCACTCCATTCTACATAAATGCTTATCCATTCCTGGCATATATCAGCGATCCGGAGCACATTGATCTGAATTACGCACTTTTCCTCAAAAACCCCGGCATTTATGATGCAAAGACTAAACTACATTATGATAACATGTTCGATGCAATGGTTGATGCTTCTTACACCGCACTGGAAAAGGTAGGTTTTGGTAAAATGGAAGTCATAGTTTCGGAGACTGGTTGGGCTTCAAAGGGAGATCCCAATGAAGCAGGCGCCACAGTAAAAAATGCGAGGACTTACAACCTTAATTTGCGTAAACGGCTACTGAAAAAGAAAGGAACTCCTTATCGGCCAAAGGCTCCCGTGAAGGCTTATATTTTTGCACTGTTCAATGAAAACCTGAAGCCGGGGCCAACATCTGAGAGAAACTTTGGATTGTTTAAAGCTGATGGGAGTGTCTCATACAATATTGGATTCACGGGGCTAAAACCGAGTTCTGCACCGTCATCTCTTCTCTCCACAAAGGTACGCGTTCTTAAATAGTAATTCCTATTTTCATACCCAAAGACCATCGCCGGTAGAAATGAATAGTAAAAATGAGAAGAAAAGGTCGGGAAATATGAAAATAGTTTCTTTTCACTCTCAACTTGTTGGTCTGTTGGTTCCAAAATAAGCAATTTCTTTATTTAAATTAGAAATGCTAAATTGGTGAAACATTTTCTTCTCAGGTTTGGGGAATCCAAGGATTGGCACACGTGGCTGTTGTTGCTATTGTACTTATTTTCATCTTATGATTCATTTCATTTCTTTGACATTATTTAAAGTAATTGTCTGTACAGTTGTACCTCATGCAATTGCTTCATTCTTTATGCCTGACCGCACACTTCTTGCAAATTGTTCCCTACAAGTTCTGCAACGTCTGACTGCAAATTTCTGATAGAAATTGAATAAATTCTGCCTTCCCCCACGTGTCTGTGATCTACTATTCATACAAATTTCGAGAAATATATATTTGTCAATACCAACTACTAAGGAAATTTTTACAGAATCCGCACCCTTTAAGTACGTGGTGATTTCATCAAGGAAAAAAAAAATTTTACTTATGTGTTGAACACGGATCACTGTAGAGCAGTTTTTTACTAATTTTTCTATACTATTTATTAGACATCATTATATGATATACACTCATTGAACACTAAAATAGATGTGTCTCCTATGGTGTCCAATAAGTACTTATCACATAATCCATTAGATATCATACATGATGTCCAATGAACACCATAAAATAAAATGTGCTAGTTCCTTACGCTGAGTTCTTTCAGAAAGCAGCTTCGTTGTCGCTGGGCTCCACGTCGACCCCCTCGTTTTCATCAGCGAACTCATCACCGTCGATCTGATCAAGCACGAGCACTAATGCCATGGCAAAGGCCCCATCGAAACCCGCTTTTATCGAAAGCAAAAAAACGTCTTTACCAAGCACGACCTTAGCGGTGGCGTCCACTTTGCGTCGAATCTCGGCCACCAATTCCTTTTCGGAATTGAAAATGGTGCAGTGCCTATTGGCTACACGACGCTCTTCCGATCTGGTACTCTTCGCGTGGTTTGGTGTACACCTCTACGGCCACGTTGCACCGTCCGATTATCGATGATCTACGGACGCTGAAGATCGGCTTCTGACCCTCTGCTCTCTCCCCTATAAACCCTTCCCACCTGTGATGTAGGCTCGGCCTCTGCAAAATCATCAGTAACTCTTAAGTCAATGAGTTGACTCACCGGGATTGCTGAGAAAAGGAATAACACAGAGACAGAGAGAGAGAGTATGTTGTACCTTGCGGCGGACTGTGAGAAGGCATCTGCCGGAGAGAGATCACACGCTGAACTCCAGTCACCTGTGTCACGAAAATCGGGGCCGTAGGAATCGACTCTGAAGACAAGTTCACCTTTGCAATCGTAAGCAGTGTAGCCGTCTCCTGAAAAGAAAAGTGAGGTTTTGGACACTGTGAGATTGGTTTCGCCCTTGAACACGTACCCTTCTTCCACAATTGCTCCGTTCTTCATCTTGACTTGCTTAACAGCAAAACTTTGAGATTTACAACTCACCGAAAGTTTGCAAAATGGAATAAGATTCAAATCTTAAAATGGAATAAGTTTGTGAACGTGAACTTAAGCCCAAGGCTATATGTATATATAGTTGGAAAGGAATGCAAAGCGACCAGATCACAAAAGGCATCCGGTGTGTATAATTACATATAATATATATTTTATTTGGGTAACGTAACTTTTTCAGGTATATATAATTATCTTTTATGAGGATTAGTTTTTCACCCACTATAGAATACATATCAAATTATTTAAAAAAATAAATAATATAAAATTTTATAAGTTTTTTCATTTTTTTATTTTTTTTGTATTGTGAAATTTTATAAAGATATGTCACTCAAAAAGGAAAAATTAATTTTTAACATCAATTAAAATATAATTTTTTTCTTACCATCTTAAAGTAACCATAGTTTACAATAAATTTTAACACGACTGTTATTGCTAAAGCAAATAAATATTATTTTATTTTTTTGTACGAATTTTGAATTTAGATAAAAAGCATAGTATGAAATAATTGCTAGTTAAACGGTTACGTGTACTGTAAAAATATTTCTTATTCGAAACTAATAAAGATTATATAAATTAATAATACGTAAAAGTAGTAATGCATAAAATAATCGTAATTATTAATATTCATTTATAACTGAAAAAATTATAATTATAATTTTTAATTAACTCAAACTAACGATATGTGTATGTGTTTAATTTCTATTTAATTATGAACTATAAATTCAAGACATGATAGACAATTGAATAATCAAATTTATCTAATAGTTATTAAATTCAGTAGTGAATTTTATTTTAAAATGGTGAATGATTAAAGTAAAAGTAAATAAAAGAATTTTAAAAAAATTGAAAAATTCAAAATAATATATAAATTACATTACCGTAATATAAAATAAAATATCTAAAAAGACCCTATTAACATTTTTTATTTCCTTATGTGGAAAAGGAATCAAGATGCCCCAACTTGCAGATTTTGCAACATGTGGTGCGGGTGACCAGTAATTTGTGTCTGGCTCTCAGTGTCATAATCTACTATTTTGCAAGATAGGTCCTGATGTTTGGGTAGCTGTTGAGGAAGATTCCCACATTTACAGATGGCATGAAATCCTCTCTAGATTAATATAATCTTTCCAGAATTAATGGGACATTCGATGCAACATTGCATTTAGGTCGTATTAAGGAATTTTGAATGGAAAAAATTTGCTTAAAAGTTAAATGGATTTATTAAAAATCACCACGTTTCGCAAAATTCCTTTAATAGTAGTTTTCTTAGAGAATTTGCTTACTTGTACGTACATTTGCGAAATTTTATTATGATAATCTTAGTCAAATGTGTGAATTCTTTATACAGTTATGCAAGATAAAATGAATGCTTAACCTTTATCTCCCATCTTTTGTTGGGCAACTCAACTAGTCGGCAGTAGTTCAGTCTTACCCATTACAAGCTTAATATACTCTTCAATCTTCATCTTATCTAAAATGAGGGGAAAATATAATTAGGCCATGAATCAAATTGTCATCTCTATGCTTGTTTGTACATACACTAAAACACACACCTGGTCTAAAATAATTATGGGTAAATTACACCTAGCGTCCGTAACCTTTCAGCTTTGTATTGATTACGTCCCTACCCTTTAATTTTGCATTTTTACGTCCCGAACCTTTAGTAAAATCCCTTTTTTCGTCCTTGGAGAAGGAAAACGTCAATTTCGATCGTTAATGACAAGGGTATTTTAGGCAAAACAAAAAATAAATATTTCAACATGTTTTAATTAAAAATTTTGAAAAAAAAATGAAAATAAAAATGGTGGGAGGGAGACTCCTCCCAACCCAAAATCAAGCTGCCGGAATGGCTGCCATTCCAGCAGCGTTCACTATCAGAAATGGCAGTCGGAATGGCTGTCATTTCTGGAAGTGAATGGGGGGACTCTCCCCTAAGCTGCCAGGTGGCAGCCATTCCGGCTGCCATTTCTGGCAGTGAAAGGGAGGAGTCTCCCCCTTCTTTACAGCAGGAAATGGTTGTCATTCCGGCAGCATTCATTGCCAGAAATGGCAGCCGGAATGTCCGGCTGCCATCTCTGGTAGTGAAGGGAGTAGGTAGCCATTCCGGCTGTCATTTCTGGCAGTGAAGGGGATGAGTCCCCCCTTCTTTGTTGTCGGAAATAGCTGCCATCTCTGGTAGTGAAGGAAGGAGGCAGCCATTCCGGCTTCCATTTCTGGTAGTGAAGGGGAGGAGTCCCCTCTTCTTTGCTGCCGGAAATAGCTGCCATTCCGGCAGCATTCATTGCCAGAAATGGTAGCCATTCCGGCTGCCATTTCTGGCAGTGAAGGGGAAGAGTCCCCCCTTCTTTGCTACCGGAATGGCAGCCATATGGCTGCCATTCCGGCAGCAAGGGGGAGTTTGAGGCCTAAAGATGCTGTCACTTATGTAGACGCATCAGAACGCCTTTCTATCAGATTCAGAGATTACCAACCTGATAGAAATGTCACTGATTTTGATAATGAAACCTCTGAATAAATTGTCTTTTTATGGATTGGGATGAAAAGATAATTTATCCAAAAGAAGTGGTATTAAAACCAGAAGTGGAATCGATTGTCCGAGAAGTTCCAGTGAATGGTATAATATTCATTTGGAAACTTCTGTTTTTGGTGTATATGGTATTTTATCAGCTTTCCATCTAACTAAAAAAGAACTAAAAGTCAAATTCAACCATCCACTTCAAAATGTAATTCATTATCTAATGGCTGATTATGGTAATGGATTATATGTGGAACATGATGCTTCACTTCCTACTTGGGAAAGTAAATTCTGCCCTGCTAGAATTTTTTGTAGATGTAGAATTTACACAGAGCTATCACACCCGGATAAATTAAAGCATAGTCTTTAATAACAACTAGTGAACCTTGTTGTGCATAAATAAAATCAAGGCCAAGCATGATTTTAATATGCTTATATTGCAAAGTAGTAATCCATATTTATGGTAAATGAAACTCTCTAGATCACTGGTGAAATGGAATTATTCAAAATGCACATTGAATTTTTAGGAGCTGAAATAGGCAATGGAACCATAAAACTGCAGCCTCATATTCCTAAATGACACTGTCTGTGATGACACTTTTATTCAATCTTCAAACCAAGTCTACAATGACACCAAAACTCCTTCTGATGAGACTCTTCAAAAAGAAGAAGTTTTATTTGATACCTGTTATATCAGAGTATGTGTTTACGGAGCGTGGTGGCGTACTCAAAGAACCTAAAACCCTTCATGCTGTTTCTGATTCTTGTCCATGTGAAATACAAGGATCATGTAAACACAATGGAACTAATGCCTTAGTTGCAACCGATCTTGTATCACCGGATGATCCTATCCAAAAAGACCTCTTGGTATTACAAGATTCAGAGACCCTTTTGATTCTTTGGATTATCATTCCATTTCTTCTACTATCTATTTTGACTTAGTTCAACATGCTAAAATACCAGGAAAACCTCCTGATATTTTTGCTACTCCTTATATAATTCAACCAGTTGAAATACCAAGAGAACCCTCCCAGATCTATTTTAGACCCTGGTAGTTCTAGTCAGAACAATCCAACCAACCAAAAAGATTTCTGTCAAGAGTTTGACCAAGGTCTTGACATACCATATCCTTTTGAGTTTACACTCAATAAGGTTTTTATCCCAAAACCTGATAGGATTTTCACCATACCACCTGATATTTCTACTATCTCTTTTGACTTAGTTCAACCTGCTAAAATATCAGGAAAACCTCCTGATATTTTTGCTACTCTTGATATAATTCAACTAGATGAAATAACAAGAGCTGATATAATAGGTGTTAACATAGACCACTTGCTAATTAAATCATAGTCTTTGATAACAACTAGTGAACCTTGTTGTGCATAAATAAGTAGGAAGGATTTCAAGTTCTTTGAGTATGCCACCACGCTCCGTAAGCACATACTCTGATACGAAAAAGAAATGAATCATTTGAAATTGGGTTTTCCACAATATTTGGGAAAATCCTTGGTTGCAGTATGGATTTCATCTATGGTTGCATAAATTTCAAATTTTGGTCCGTTAAACAGAGCAAAACATGAAATAATGTCAATGAAAGAAATCCTATTTTATTGGAACAAATCGCTGATTTGGAAAGAGATACACAGATCCTCCCCCCTTTGTTACCGGAATGGCAGCCGGAAATGGCTGTCATTCCGGTGGCTTTGTTTTGGGGATAGGGGGAGGGAGTCCCCCTCCCACCATTTTTCTTGTTTTAGGAGTGGGGGGAGTCCCCCTCCCACCATTTTTCTTTTCCTTTTTTTTTTAAAATTTTTTAATTAAAATCATTTAAAATATTTATTTTTTATTTGGTCTAAAATACCCTTGTCACTAGCGGTCGAAATTGACGTTTTCCGTCTCCAGAGACAAAAAAAGGGATTTTACTAAAGGTTCAAGACGTAAAAACGTAAAATTAAAAGTTAGGGACGCAATCGATATAAAGTTGAAAGGTTAAGGACGCTAGGTGTAATTAATCCAATAATTATATATATATATAAAGAAAGAAAAAGGGGTAGCATGTACGCTGGCGACCGATATGATAGGCCTCCATGCACAAGATAGGATGAACGCGCCGACGCGACGACTTTTGTGTCGGTTCTTGTGAAGCGACGTCAATCTCTTCTTCTCAGCCCAGGGTTACTAGGCAAAATTGTCCCCTTTCTATTTAACGATTATTTTTTTTATTAGTGCCCAACAACCCCCTGCCCTAGGACTCTGTGAAAGAGATAAATCGTGAGATGTGCAGCCAACAATTAGGAATCGAACTCATGAACTTACGGGGGGGCACCGCCATCTACAGGCTAGCCCTTTGCCACCACGACATATGCCCCGGAGGCTATTACTTGTCAATTCTGATCAGATTTACTCATCTATTTTATCTGGCTCATAAAGAAAGTATCGATTGCATATATTTCTTTGAATGTATATTGTTTTTTACATATATAATAAATTGATTTTTAATCACATACAATAATTTCAAGTATTAATTCATAATAATAAATTGATTTCTTATGATAATAATTATTATTATTTTACCAATATATGTATATATCACCACTTAAAAGATTGATAAGGTAAATAAGTTTGTCTCCAACATTTGAAAAAACTGCTAGTTGCTACTTATCCATATGTAGTTGACACGTAAAAGTACATGTGCTTATACTATAATGGGTGCAAATCTTATTATAAGTATAAAACATGGTAAAATCAAATATATTTGATTATTATAAGGTAAAATGGCTAAGGATTAATTAAAAAACTAAGTTGTGTTGTGTTCACTTTATTCGGCTCTACCCTGCATAGTTTATATATACAAATTAACACAACTGGTGGACAATTATAGTGGCTAACATCATTTTTATATACATATATATCTTGTAAAATCTAGAGATGTTTTGCAAGATATGATTCTTTACTTTGAAGCTGCTAACGACTTTCGTATCATTGAATTCAATAATCAATCATAGTTGTAACTAACTAATTGTGAGATCAATTTGAAAATTCAATTACATCAAATTATCAGAATCATTGTTGTTTATCTAAAAGGGATATACTGACCTCCACCACGCCTCCACCATTCATGCAAAAACAAGTCTTTTCCCCTTTTTATGAGAAATCAAATGATATCAAAAAGAAAAAAAATGAATTATTATTGTGCATGTACAATTGGTGGTGAAGGCTAGAATCAATTTTATCACGTCCAATTTAATATATATATTTTTTCACCCATGCGATCCACAGAAAGAATAATTCAAATAATCTAATTTATTATAACGGATTTCAGAAATTAGATGCCCGCACATTAAAAAAAAAGTCAAAAAACTTGATATAGTAGTATAATATTTTATATTTAATATTTATTTAAGAAGAAGATTACGTAGACGGATAATTTCTTCTTTTTAATTTTATTTTTTAAAATTTTTAATTATTAACAGTTATATTTTATTTTTTGTAAGCTATAGTTATATTTTATTTTAATTTGTTTAGTGTGATATAAATGGATATAGAAATAAGATAAGATAGAATTATGAAGATAAGATAACTAAAAATTTTAAATATAACACAAATAGAAAAATTAAAAAAATAGATATAGAAAGCATTTACCGCACCGATTACCATATTTGGAAACAAGAATACCAAATTATCCCTACTTCTAGAAAAAATGGGGGGAAATCGCAGTAAAACCTTACTGCAGTATCTCTCATTTAATTAATATATAGATAGATAGATTATCTAGAATACAAACATAAATTGCTCTATTCTATTCCCACTTCAAAAAGTTTCATGGGCATATATATATATATATATCACACATGTCCAATTAAAGTTGACCAAATGTTAATATTAAGCAAAAAGTCTTTGCTTTTCATGATATTTATTATATAAAAAAAATTAAGTTGTGTGATCGAAAAAAGTAAATTTATAAATGGATGGTGGATTAGCTTTTTAAATTGATAATAATTTTAAATACTTCCATGGTTTCTCGACTGAAGACTAGTTCCGACCAAACTTAAAATAATTTTTAAATGACATGTCATCATAGAAGTGTCAAATTAAACATTAAATGTGTTAAATTAAATCATAAATAAAAGCTATTGGTCAATTTTTATTTTATTTTTTTTTGTTTCACTAAAAGTCTTTTAGTAAACAATTAATACTATAAATTAAATAAAAAAATAAATGAAAGAATACCGACTCAAGTGTTAAAGATTGTTGCTAAGAAAAACTGTTTCGGAAATTTAATAGCCCATAATGCATAGTGCTAAAATGTAAATTTAACATAAAATATAGAGCGGCGGATGAAATATGTTGCTCAATTCAAAAAAGCGACATCCACCATTTATTTTCCTCGTGTTTGCGTCTTTAATAGATGCAACAACAATAATAATTTCCTTCAAAAATTTGGAGTATCTACCCAAAAAACAAATTACAAACAAAGAAAAACGCAAAAGAAAAAAAGAAACAATAAAATTGGAATATGATGCCAATCTCATTAAAAGTAGAAAGTCGTGTTCACATGAATGCAAAAACAACTTTCAACTCAAAATTATGAGTATCGTATATAGTCAATGCCACATGTTAAAGTTGCAAACCATGCACGTTTTCTAATTGATTCCAATTCTGGCTCGTAGACTATAAGTATTATTTTCTCTTCTTTTTGTGCAAAATATGTGGGAGAATTGTAGTTTCGCCCTCTTTCTGTAAACAAGATGTACGTTCATATGTACAAATAGATTAATCTTTATTAGTTATATAAGATTCAATGGTTCAAAATTAATTTGAATTGATAAAAATTGTGGCCCAAATTGCATCGTTTTGACCTAAAATAATATCATTGTAGACAACAGTTTTCATAATTCATCAAAGAAGTCTCCATTTATTTAAAAAAATCCAGCTTATTTTCTTTCTTTGAATTTTAAATATATATATCTATAATTAGGTGACGGGTTAAAATCAATTTGATTTTGCCAAATCGTCCAAATATGATGTCATTTTGACCCAAAACGACATCATTACTGGCAAATGCAATCTTTTAAGAATTTCTTATTCAAAAGTTCAAGCTTTTAAGTAGAAGTTGACATATATGCGTTGTTATAACTTTTAAGATTAATAGATCATTAATATAAGTTTAACAGTAAGTTCCAAATTGATGATATTAGTAGTAAATATAAACAAATTTGTGCACACCAGTAAGACTATATATATTATTCAAACTTGTAAAATCAAATATTATTATTATTATAATTATATATAAGAGCTAGCCCCCACCTGAACCTTCTTGCCAAACAATATTCACTTTCTTGGCTTAGGTTTTCTCTTCTGGCCTGATATTTGGGATGTGGAGTCCGGAGTTCTTTAGAATTCTAGGCATGGATTACTGTTTATTCAAACTCATGCGATGTAACATGCGGTAAGAGAACGATTTACAATGTCCGTTGACCTGTCCATGTAACGTATAGTAGGAAATTAAAACGATTTACAATCTATGTTGATCTGTCCAATACAGCATACTAAATATAAGGCGAAAGGGGGAAATTCTAACCATTTAGTACGACTTAGGCGGCGATAAGCAATGGGGTCTTCTTCACGACTTGAACAGGAGATTTTCTGACAGTAAAAGAGTGATAGTGAGGTCAAGGTTTTATTTGGGTTCTCACAATTATTGTGGCTATTGCCTTTTGTCTATTTTTGTTGATAGAGATAAAGATATTTAGCAATGTAAAGTTTTGTGTTGTGTGGTTGAATATGAGCCTTTAATTTATCTTGGTTCTATCCTTAAGTGTGAACAAAATCATAGCCACCTAGTAGGCTATCTATGAAGTGAGGAAATTCACACCTACCGACTTTTATCCTCGCAATTTTATGTTTAGTACTGCCTACACTGTCCATTAAGAGCTTGTTTGATTCTTTTTATCAACTCTCTTTATAATTTCACCTACTACTGATTTGACTATTGCTCATTTATAATCACAAATTTTAAACTTCTATTAAATCTATACCACTCATTTCACCTCATTATAATTTCTCATTATAAATCAATGTCAATAATAAGAATCAAACAGCCACTAAAGATACAAAAGTTTTTGTTGAGTCCCTTAAAACAATTTGAAGCATCACGTCGATCTCAATAGTAGAAATTAAGTCATAATCATAGTACCAAAAACACCCTCCAACTCGTTTTTTTCTTTTTTCTTTTTTTTAATAAATGGAAAAAGAAAACCCTCCGACTCAAAAAAAGTCACCAATGATATATTGATGCAAAGTTACAACAAAGGTTATGTAAATACCAACTGTGATTTGTGTACAAGATAATACAAGACAGCCCCCACCTCTCCTAATTCCAGTTATTGCTAAAAGCCATTCTTTGCTTTTGGGCCGAGTTTGGTAGCTTAACATCAGTGGCCAATCCAATAACTTGAAGGAACCTAATAAAATACCAAGTCATGTCAATTTGCCACCATTCTAGTCCATGTCTTGCTGAATACTCAAAGGCGTGGTGGTTGTTATGCCAACCTTCTCCGAATGCAAGCGCAGCCACCCACCTGCGAAACATCGTCTTTTTAACATTTATATGCAAGTCGACTGAACATGCAGTCTCCTAAATGTTGAGTTGAAAATCTTGTATTGTTTTACAATTAATATAGTTTGGCTACGTCAAAGAACATATAGGAAAAACTAAAAATGCTCGAAAGATGCAAGAAAAACATACCAGTTATTTCTCGATAGATCACCCGTATTCCATACTTGTTTGCCCCAGACATGACAAGCTGAATTCACTAGCCAAGTGATGTGGTATACCCACACGATTCTCACACCCTGCATCGTTTGAGTAATTAATTTAAGCTCGACTGTTATTTGTTAAATAAACAAAATTGACTTCTCTTTGAACCTTAAAATTTTGGATCAATCTTGAATCTTGATACACAAAAACATGCATAGACCGAATAGGATGATAATTTGTACTCACCATTCCCCACACAATGTATGGAAATCCTCCTAGTGCATATAACAGTGCTCCAAGTGCAATTGGATGGATTATGTAAGTGGTTTGAAGAAATTTGTAGAAGGGTTGCTTCTCTAGATCCCCAACATTATTAGGGGATGTTTGATTTAATTTATGGTAGTTGATTTATAAAGAGAAATTATAAAGAGGTGAAATGAGTGGTGTAGATTTAATAGAAGTTTGAAATTTGTGGTTTTAAATGAGTAGTTGTCAAATCAATAGTCAAATCAGTGGTAAATGAGATTATAATGTGTTTTGTTAAAGAGTATCAAACAAGGGCTTAGGCTTTCCACACTGCAATCAAACTAGGGACTGTTAAAATAACTCTCATTACTGATACATTTTTCAACCATTAT
>CAVNYN010286979.1:758-16725 GCA_963692815.1 Nyctanthes arbor-tristis
TTTTTTTTTTTTTTGGGCATTAAACGTTGTTAATGGGAGAAGTAACCAAGTTGTAACAAAGCTTAAGATCGATGATCAAATTGAAACAAATTGAATTTTAGTTATCAATCTGAAATTTCGGTACTGATATAATGACACTTAATCCACAGTGAGGAGCTCATGTATATGCACTGATGATGTCTTTTATCCCGGTGTAACAGGCAAAGCTAGATCAAACATTAGGAATCTAACGTGTCCTGGTAAATCAGTTTTGGCCATTGGATCAAGCCAACCTACAGATCCATCCATCGAGCAATCCCCAATCTCCGATCGTTCTTTGTCTCCAAAGAATAAAGGGGCTTCTTCAAAAGTTACAAATCCAGAGGGATGGAACATAAATAATGGATTCGTGAAACCACGAATATTCTGCCTGGGGCATGCTATTGAAATAGAACAACTGTTGCGTCCAAAAGGTGGAGCAAATGTTCTTGTGATTTGTCATTCAGGTAACGGTAACTTATTATCCTATTCTCATAAGGATGACATGGTGCATTTTTTGTTAAGCTTAAACACAGTCTCTTGTAGATGTTACTCCCTTTTTTCCCAGTAGAAGAGTTGCTTATTTTGGAAGTAACTCTTATGTTGTTCTCTCTAAATAAATGGCTGATTCCAACTTTTGATCGATAAATATTTATTCCAAATTGTATTCTGATTCATTTTCTTTGATTTTTCTCATTTGGGTAGACTTTCAAAAAATAAAGGCACATGCGGCAGCCGTAGCTGAGGAAATTTTGGTTCCTTTTACTTATAATGAGATCCGGCTAGATACAGCATCTCGGGAAGATCTGTGCTTGATTGATATTGCAATAGACCGAGAAGAACAAACCAAATGTGCTGAAGACTGGACTTCGCAAATGGGTATCAATTTACAGCATTGTGTGAAGCTGAAAAGAAATTTCCCATCCAAGAACATTCAGCATCTGTTGAGATTGGGTGCGCTGTTCTCTAATGCTACTTCGAATTTGAATTCTTCCAGCTTCTTTTGGAAATCCAGAAAATTACGCTCAAAACGGCATCTAAATCATTCGTCTAAAAGGAAGTCGTTAGATGGCACTAAAATCACAGAGGAACATATTAGTTCAAAGTTGGAGCATCCAATGGTTAGGAAAGAAGTTAAATTCATTCAATATTCAAGAAGAAAATACAAGTCTCACATATCTGCAGAAGTAAATGGGGCCCTTAAAGACTGTACAGACTGTTTCCTGGGAAATGTTATGGAGGCTGACAATGTAGATCAGGAGAAAGAAGAAGCTAAAAGCACTAAAGGAAGTGTTCTTGTTGGAGTCGAAGATATTGGACTTAGTTCTCCGGGGGTTAGCGTTGTTGCTTCTGGTGGACAATCAGAACGGCAACATGAACCCTCTAAGGTTTCTCCAACCAGAGTTTGTAATGAGAATTCTCTTCCATCGCAACGCACAGATCCACCAATTCCTGCCATGTTAGAATCTGAGGATGTTGAAGCGCGTGCTGCAATTTTCTCATCAAATGAAATGATAGTGAAGGAAAATAGTTGTATTTCAACGGGGCACTACTCTGAATTTGGTAGATGCCATTATGGAGTTTTTTCAGTTTCTCCTATAGTTCCTGTTCAAAGTAACACTGGAAATAAAATTGCGAGGGATAAACAAACAACCAAGGAAGTGGAAAGTCAGGAATCGGATATCTTCTTGAGTTTCGAGGGAAAGCAGGATATTCAGAGAGGCGGAAAAGATGAACACGAAGCTGTTTCCAACGGAGAGCAGGATATTCAGACAGACAGAAATGATAGTGACAAAGCTGTTTCTGAGGGGCAGCAGGCAATTCAGGCAAATGGAGATGAGCAATACAAAGCTGTTTCAATTGGTACTGCAATGATAAAAGCATTTACTTCTGGTTCAGTTGAATCATTCTATGTCCCAAACAACGAACACGCTGTGATGGAATCTTGTGATCATGACGGGGAGGATGCCTCTTTAGCAGATCACAGAGAATTGAATTACTCAGCCTCTACCATTGTACAGTCTGAACCAATTGTCGAAAGTGGAAGAAAAAGAAAACTCGAAGTTGACCATCTAACACAAGATCAGTTGCACGTTGGTGGTTTTATTATAGGTCCATGTGAAAGTTTGAGGCCAAGGGTCAGAAAGGATGCATCTGGTGGTGGAACTGACTGCAAGAAACCTGCATGTCCCAAGGACAAGAAAGAACACCAAAAACGTCCGTACAAATGTGAAATAGAAGGCTGTTGGATGAGTTTCAAGACAAAGGCAGAAATACTCCTGCACAACCGTAATCAGTGCCCGGTTGAAGGGTGCAGGAAGAAATTCAACTCCCACAAATACGCTGTACAGCATCAGCGTGTTCATGATGATGATAGGCCCCTCAAGTGTCCGTGGAAGGGTTGCACCATGTCCTTCAAGTGGGCATGGGCGAGGACTGAGCATATTCGAGTGCATACTGGGGAGCGCCCATACGTGTGCAAGGTAAAGGGCTGTGGCCTTACTTTCAGATTTGTATCTGACTTTAGCAGGCATAGGCGGAAAACCGGACATCAAGTGAAGGTAAGTTAGGTTTGTGTATCACCAGTACTCAAAATGTAGAATTCTTGAGCAAAGCAAAGCAAAGCAAAGCAAAGGCACTCAAGAATTGTGTGGAACTCAATGTAGGCTAGTGATTCACTCACTGATGATTCACTTACTGATCTTTGTTATGGGTAGGATAGCATTTTACAGTTAAATGATTGTTACTTTTGGTAGGTGGAATCCATTGAAATTGTGGAATCAATTGAATTTGAAATTACACTTTCATCTTTGGTTTGGAGGTATGGATCATTACTACTTGATTAGAAAGCATTGGCGCAAAATCTCTTGCTAATACTTCATGTAGACTTCTCTAGAAACAAGATTGGCATATTATATTCTGGGAGCAATTTTGCATGATTATGTCTGGAATGTGTTATCATGTGGAAACCTCTAGAAAGTTACACCATGTTTGGGCATGCTTTTAAACGATTTTTTTGCCGGCTCCTTCCAAGAAGGCTTGTTACTATTGTTGGAGGGCAAAGAAGAGGATAATTAAGCCTAGCCAAACATGCTTTTCGAAACTTCCAAGCAAATGAGCTAAAGGGTACGGTTCTCATTGAAAGATGATGGGTGCGTGAAATATGTGCGGTTGTAAATTGTTGTAAATTGAAGTTGAGTAGTTAAATCAACTGTTTGCAAGAGACAGTAATATTATTAAAATAGGTAAATTGTAGCAAAGGTCTTAACCTTTACATTCATTTGTGCTTTTGCCCTAGTCACCGTCACTAATTACAGTCAACTCCATATAAAAGCCGTTTTGTATTGAATAGTTGAAAAATAATTTCCTCTTGAATTCATGCAAACCTGACCAATTTTAGACTTATATGAACTAAAAATTTATCAAAGTAATATCAACTATATATTTTCACCCAAAAAAAAATCACATTTCCCAATAATCTTCCTTTATCTTTTACCACATTCTCTTATTTCTTTTATATAAATCTCTAGAGAACATGCTTTTAAATTTGGACCAGGGGGTCTTTAATTTTGCATTGATTTTATACTTTTATTCAAATGCATATGGTTAATTGTTAAAATGTTAAGGTATGTTTATCAACCGTTTAAGTAATGAGTCTTAGTATGTGTAAGTAGTGATTTAAATAATATTTTACAAAATAGAATAAATTCAACGTCTTATCCTAAAAATATTTTTTATGAATTATATTATATACGGGTAAAATTGTGAATTTACCCCTATTTTATAAAAGATTGACATATATACATAATGATAAAATTTTAGTTAAAGTTTCAATTGACTATTTCTTCATTATACATCACTTTTCTATATTTTTACATGATGTGAATATTTAATTTAATTTTATTTTAATTATAATAGGAGTAAATTTTAAGGGTAATTTTCACTAAATATCCCTAACCTTTCAATTTTATATCAATTTTGTCTTCTTTTTATTTTGGGGTCTACTAAGTCCCCAACTGTTCATTCATTATCGTATTATGTCTCCAACCTCACTTTTCATCCATAGCTTTTCAATTTCACTATTAACCCCTATTAAAATGACTATTATATATTTGATTTTTTATTTCCACTCTAGGTCCTAAACCTTTCAATTTTTATACAATTTGTCCCTATTATTTTCTGGGCGCATAGGAACTCCAACTTTTCAGTTTTTGCCGTGTTATATTTCCATTAATACTTTTCATACACAACATTTTAATTTTTACTATTAATACCATTAATTATTTAAATAAAAAATAAAGAATAATATAAAATAAAAAATCCACCTACTGTAACTCACTCCAACACAACTTTATCGGAAATAATGATAACAAAAAAACTCTATAGATATCAAATTCTCGTCGAAGAAAGTTGTCAATCTATGTATCACGTGATGAATTGAATCCGATTTCTTGATCTACCACAAATCACATGGCGGATACAGATTTGGTAAATCTGCCAAAAAATTGATTTCTGATTTATAAAAAGTAAACATTGCCATAATACTAAACATTGCCATAATACTTTATTCTCATTTCATTTATTATCTCTTTTTGTGATTTTCATCCTAATTTGTCCCCAATTTATTATCTGTCCCAATCTGATCTGTTCCATCAATTATGGATCCACAAAAAAATAGAATTAGGGTATTAAGGTTCGGTTTCATTTTTGTATATTAAAAATGATTTTTTATCTACCTTAATCCATATATGCTATATGATATATAATGAATCAAAAAACCCAATCCAATCTGTTACACCGACTCTTGGATTGGAATTTTTTTAGTCGAATTAGGTATCTATTAAGTTTGGTATAGATTGAGTTTTTTTCTTATCACTACAAGTTAAGATAGGTAGAGTTTTTATTTTATATTGTTCTTTATTTTTTATTTTTATTTAAATAACTAAAGGTATAATGGCATTTTTAATAGTAATTAAAATTAGTAATTGAAAGGGTGAGGTCAGAAGGTGTTATTAGGGACGTAACACGATAAAAATAAAAGGTTAGAGATCTCATATGCTCAAAAAAATAATGAGGATAAAATTATACAAAAATTGAAAGGTCGGGGACCATAGTGAAAATAAAGAACTAAGGGCATAATAGTCATATTGATAAGGGTTAATGGTGAAAATTAAAAAATTGAGGATGAAAAGTGACGTTGGGGGTATAATACAATAATAAATGAAAGGTTGGGGGCCTAGTGGGCCCAAAAAAGAATGTGGATAAAATTGATACAAAATTGAAAGGTTAGAGACTTAGAGTGAAAACTGCTTGAATTTTAATTATAATAGGAGTCTATTTAAATGGTTTTCAAATGGGCCTTAATGCTTTAATGATTAAACACGTACATTTGAATGAAAGTGTAAATCTATATATATATACACACACACTAAAGGGAGTTGTTTGGCACAATTGTAATTTTGTCTGGCAGGATTAGCCTAATTATTCTGGTCCTACAGCTTATCAAGCGGTGTAACACAATTTGCCAAACACTCATTGAATGTACCAGATATTGCTGAAATATTTCTAATGGGCTTATCTATTTCTGATGGGCCAGACTTCAAATATCTATCCACTTTGTTAACACATTGTAATCAATTTGGTTATTACTATTATTTCTTTTAATTTTTTGAAGGCATCTTTATCCCTTCACGTTTTTTTCTTTGTTTTTGGTGCACACTTTCTTCTTCTTCATTACACACTGGACGTTTTCAGTAAGGAAGGTCCATGACTATCTGGAACTTTCAAGAGTACTTAATTTCCTCTATATTGAACTTTGCAATTAAACAACAACTTTATTTTATTTTTTATTTGTAAGCATCATTGCAATATACAATAGAGCGTCTTTAAATAAGCAAATTTTGAAATATAATCCTTTTATTGATCCAAATTGGAAATTTTGTTTATAAGACTAAGAGTTCCTTTATAAATGTGTAAATCTGTTTATTTTATAATTTACGAAGTAACTGCAGAGAATAACTCATCCAAACATCTAGGAACAAACATGTTAGTCAAATTTAACTGTTATTAACTCTTTAGTTTCACTAAATTCTAACTCGCGCAATATCATTTGATTTAGTTTTATTCTTATAATAATTATTTTTAAATGAGCTCTATGTAGCACTGATGCTCCCCTTGAATTCACCCTTGAATTTGGTTGTGTTACTAAGACTATTGGAACAAACAAAAAAGAGGAGAAACAATTCCCCAAAGTTGAAATTTTAATTTAAGAGATTACTAAAGTGTTCGGCAACATATTCAAAGTTTTCTTTACAATGGATACATGAGGTCTATTTATACCCTCAAAAGTGTTCGCATCAAAGGGAAATGAAAAGAGACAAAAATTGGGAAATTCCAATTTGTTGCTCGGAAGGGTGCAGAATAATTTGTTGTTGCAGCCGCAAGGTGTGTCATTGCGGCCGCAAAGTGGATAGTGCGGCCGATTCTGGGGCCGCACGAAGGCATCACCTGAATTCTACACACTCTGCTTCAAGTTTATGGAATGTTCATTACGGTCCAAGATGTTCTGAGTTCCTCCTTTTTCCTCCTTAGGCTTTTCTAAATATATAGATTTGTCTTTCAAGTTATGAAATGTTCATCTTGGCCTTTAGATTCCCAAAATGCTAATTTCAGTGCTCATATTTTCTTATAGTTACATATTGCTCCTTATAGATAAAAGTTCATTTTATCAAAATCTTCGTATTCTTCAATTTTGGTGCTTCATCTTTCTAAAGCTACATATTGGTAGTTCTAGTTTCATAAATTTCATTTTGTTCTTTAGTTTTTCTGACAGGTATGTATTAGTCTTCCTACTTTCTATTAGTTCTGTCCTGGTCCTTCAATATTCTAAAAAGTTCACCTAGTTCTAAAATTTATCCTATTGCTATGACTTGGTATTAGGGATGGCAATTTGACCAGACCCGCCCAGCTACCTATGGTGCCCTAATCGAATGGGATAAAAATGCCACCCTACGGGTTGCCAGGGCGGATTGGGGCGCGATTTGCTGCCCCACGACGGGTCGCGGGTCGGGACGGGTCAAGGTCGCCCCGATCTGTTTAAATGTTTTTTTTTAAAAAAAGAAACACTTGTAAAACTCCAAATTTTATTTTAAAAAAATTCTTTGAAGGTGGTTGTTAACTTTATATAACATAGGAACCCCAAAAATAATCACCAAATCCTTAAAAAAAAAAAAGAAAAAATCTAAATGGGGCAGCAAACGGGGCAGTTTTGCTGCCCCAAACTGCCCCGACCTGAAATAATCAGGGCGGCGCGGGATGGGGCGATATAAATCTAAATGGGGCGGGTTGGGACGGGCCCGGACGGGGCCAATCCGCCCCGAATTTGCCCCGTTGCCATTACTCTTGGTATGTCGGAAGACACAATATGGCATGCAAACAAGCTCCTACTGGCATTGATACGATTTTAATAGTATAAAAGAATTTGAAATGATCTCACGAAAAATTTCCTTTCACCCTCCTCTTCTATTATTGAGTAGGCCATTTTCTTCAAAATGCAAAGAGCCGTGTTTAGACTTTAGACTACATTCATAATAGTAGCCGATTTTCATTTTTCTTTTTTCCTTTTTCCCCATTGAAAGGACTCTTGAATCACTGTTATAAGACTCCCATCTTTCTAAGAAAAATAAATTATGCTATTTGAACAAATACAAAAACAAAAATATTAACAAAGGAGACCTTAAATTACTTTATTATTTCCACACATTATTTCATCAACACAAGAGAGATATTAAGTTGCCCTTTTACCATCGTTTTTGTCAACCTCCCAAGCTGAATAAAATAATTAAGAATAATTTCTGGTATTGAAAACTTAGTAACTTAGGTAGATAAAAACAAAACAAGTGTGTAAAAAAAACTTATTTAATTAAGTAATAGAAAATGCCTTTTGGATCGCTTTGTCATTTCCTCATTTTATGTGGAGTTAAGTTCTTTTGAAGTAGTATAAACATTTACGTCTTTGTCACAATTAGAAAGTAAGAAATTAGAAGGAGAAATCCAAATTTTATTAAGGAGATAGATAAAGCCCCTATTAAAGAGATAGATAGTCATGTGGCGGAAATCTGATGAAAGCGGTCCCCCTATTGGTTGGGCCGCTTTTGTTAGATTTCGGCCACGTAAGTCATAAGACTCCTTAATAGGAGATAAGACTCTGTAGGTAAGACTTTATAGTCGGATTGGGAGAAATCCAAAACATATTAGTCTTGAGAGCAACATCCTCACACTTTTCTCCCCATCCAAAATCTACCATTTTCTTTCGTCCAAACAGTCCCTTCCCGAATTTCTCCCCAAAATCCCCAAAATCCCGTTAGTTTTGGCCTCAGTTCCTAAAAGATTAGGAATATACAACAACAATCATTCCCCTTCTACTTCCAGAACCCGCTGCACACTTCTTTGAAAATGGCCGCCGCTGCTCCGCCGCCTCCGCCGTCCGACGCCCCCCTCACCCTGCCGGAACCCACTCCTTCCGGAAACACTCTGTTCACCCGCATTCGTCTCGCTACTGTACATGATGTCCCTCACATCCACAAACTTATCCACGAAATGGCTGTTTTCGAGCGCCTCGCCCACCTCTGCGAAGCCACGCCAGAGGCCCTGGCCAAGACCCTCTTCCCCCAGAATGCGCCCCCGCCGTTCACTTCCTTTACTGTTTTCCTCCTCGAGCTTTCGTACCAGCCGTTCCCTCCAGTGGCACAAAATGACCATTTTAACCCGATTCATAAATCGATCCACCTTGACATCCCGGTTGAAGATCCTGAGCGAGAATCGTTCCGGAGTAAGGCGATTGACGTTAATCTTCTGGGTAATGATGTGATTGTTGGTGGGTTTGTTTTGTTTTTCCCGAATTACTCAACCTTCCTGGCGAAACCTGGGTTATATATTGAAGATATTTTTGTGAGGGAATGTTACAGAAGGAAAGGTCTGGGGAAGATTCTGCTGTCAGCAGTTGTTGTGCAGGCTGCGAAGATGGGTTATGGCAGAGTGGAATGGGTGGTGCTGGACTGGAATGTCAATGCCATTAAGTTTTACGAGCAGATGGGTGCCCAGATTTTACCCGAGTGGAGAATCTGCAGACTCACTGGTGACGCTCTTCAGGCTTATGCTCATCTTAACTTTTGATTTCACTGTAATCTTTGTTTTTATGACTATGGCTGCAGGACCTCTGTCCATTTCTTTTTAGAATTGATATGGAGAGTAATTTTATAATGCTTATCCTACTTGCTTTATGCTATGAACCAAAAGTTTATCAAATGAAGTTTCTTGGCAATCAGACTAGCGGTCAATAGTTTACTGGATTATTTGAAGCTGGTTGGTATCAGTATATTGATGAGATTTTTGGCTTATATTACAATCAAATTATCTGATTGTTGTTTGTTGAGTAACTGATTAAATTATAGTTTTCTGCCTTGTCTTATTGCTGAACTCTGAATAATCTTGCCATTGCAATTTGCAACTGTTGCTAGGAATGGTTGAAATGGTAGTGTTATTCATGCTTGAGAAGTGTATCATGCCTATTTCATAAGAGTTTCTGATCGTTTTCATGTTTTATTGAATTTATAGTAGCCCCTTGTTTCGATTACACATTTGTAATATTGTAAAAAAGTGTTACGTAATTAAATGGCAGAAAAATTCCCTAAGCCTATGATTGAAATGAGTATAATCTAAATTCCGTTGTCAAAATTTATAGTAATTCCAATTCCATTAGGTATATTAATATTAAATAGTAGTTCAAATTTGGCCTAGGTCGGCTGGTTTGCCGAAGATTGTCTCTATTATCCAATGATCCAAGTTCAACAGCCTTAAAAGGATTTTAAAGAATCCATGGTGTTTCTTGAAATTGGTCTGTAATCATCTTTTTGAGTAATCTTCTTGCTTAATAATAATTAGGTGAGTAAATTCTCTGTCTGATTTCTTTATAACCAACCATTTGTTAGGTTTCCCCTGGTAGTTCTCACTTAACTTTTGGGGGTTCATTACATTTCCCTTCTAATATGATGAATTTCTAATGAGAAATATGAATAGTTTCTTTTATATTCGTATCATTGACTCTACTCATTTGATAAGCATCAAAAAGTTCCATTTTAGGAACAAAGCAAAAATATCTTATGGATTAATTCGACAGATCAGGAAACTGAACATTTTTGACATATTCTTAGTGGAAATGTAAGCAAAAAACAAACATAAACTGATTGATTAAAATTAGACTTAAACCAAATTACAAATAGGCAGAATGGACAACAAAAATGCACAAGATTGTCATATTCTGTACAAAAGCATTCTGTTCAAGGTAAGCAAGCAAAAACTGTCAGTCTCAAATATCAGGGTCACAGCTAAAAAGTTTAACCAAAAACCAATCTTCAATAAGAATCAATACCATCCCAGATCACAGGTCAATGTTAACTGCGGAGATCTTGGAATTCAGTGACTTTCATTCGAGGCACTTCGACAGAAAAAAGTCGAAAAAATTCTGGCCACAATTTCCACCCTTAATACCAAAAATGCAATCATTTGCAGAGGAACTCGAAGTACTACGAATGGAATTCTCTTCGTTTTCAGAAATCTCTGTTTTTTCTTGTAAAATGCCTGTTGGGTGACTAGGAAATAAATCCAATGTTTCTTGATTAGTATCCTTTGCACATGAAACATATTCCAACTCCTGATTTGTGCTTTTAGGGTGCATGATGTTGTCGTGCTTTTGCTTTGCAATGTGTTTGTTCTTATCATTGTTTCCTGGGAGATCGGAGTCTTACTTTGGAACCTTCATTTAAAGGCATCCTTGAGTGACATTGGTACATCCCTAAATCAGATGGAGGTGCTGCTTGGATGTAACATGGGCTGCAAACAACTGATGGTGGGAGAGCTGGGTTGGTGTGGAGGAAGTGATTGAAACAAGCTATATTATCCTGCCTTTGCTTTAGTCTCTGCCTTGCCTTTTGGTTCTGAAACCAATAGAACACATTCTACCCCTCCAATGTGACCAAATGCCGCCAGCATGTTTGTAATATGCTGAATTTATTCTGCACTTGGAGTCCTCAAACCCTGCATGAAAAGGCTCTCAAGCATGTTTATTTGCTCCTTTGTTGGTTTCCATCACAATTGCCAAGATTTTCACCCTCCATTACAGGTGTAGACACACACACACACACACACACACTCACTCACTCACTCAGTCACTCTCTCACTCACTCTCTCTCTCTCTCTCTCTCTCTCTCTCTCTCTCTCTCTCTCTGCAGGATTAGTAGCAAGTTGTTTGCATGGTTTATGAACCCTTTTTATGGGGATGAAAAGTGAGTTAGAGAATCACTCTAGAAATCAGCCAATGGGGTATCCATGTTTATGTGTGCAAATTGCGCATACAAAACAAGAAGATAAACGAAGAGTCAAACAGAGGGAGAGAAATGCATGCGTATAGTTTTTGGGGCATAACATCTCTGAAAACATGGGAGGAAGCAGCTGGTGTTGTTCCTGCTTCAAACTTCACTTTGGAAAGACACAAGTACCCCTACAGGTAGCTGTATTGGGAATGAAAGAAAGAGTGAGATTATGGAGGTTAGTAGGGGTAGTTGGGTAAATGGAGGAAAAAGACATGCTGTTCGGTTTTTAGAGGTATAGGGCCTTTATAGTCTTGGGAAATTGTTGCAGAGAAAGTGAGTCAGAGAGAGAATGAGTAAAGGGAGGTGGCCCATTGGGGGATGGTGAAAAAGGGAATGATTCAAAGGGTCCTTCCTTCCTTCCTCCCACAGAGTAGTTATTATAATCCACTTTTTTAAATTAATTTCATAAGTATATACTACTTCTGTTCCACAAGAGATAGTTCAATTTGTTTTTTCATCTATTTTAAAATATACTATTTTTCTTTTAAAAATGTAGTTGAAATATAAATTTTATAAAACTCATGCATAGTAATCAATAAAATAATATAATTTAAAATAAAATTTTAACAAATGAAAATGTATATTAGAGAAATAATATTAAATTTTATTTTTAAACATTGTTCATTGTATTTTTCTTAATATTTGTGAAAAATAAAATTAAACTATCTCTGTGAGATGGTGATAATATCTATTTATTGTGCATATAATAATTAATGAAAGGGAAACTATTGTCATGGAACAGATGAAGTATATGCTTTGGGAATTACCCTCACAAAAGTGCCGGTGCCGTTCAACCACAAAAAAACATTGGTTCTTTCCCATAGCATTTTTCACCTTTTGAAGTTTGTGCTGGCTAATTGTTTGTTTGATTTTCATTCTCGTTCTACATTATAATTTCATCTACTACTGATTTGATTATTAATCTGAAAACTATTCAACTACTACCATACATTTCTAATTTTAATTAAATCTCCACTATTTAATTTAACTCATTATAATTTCATATTATAATTTAATTCTCATTATGAGAATCAAATAAGCACTAAACGTGTTAGATAAGATGTTTCTCAATTGTCAATATTATTTTATTGAATTATTTTTTTTTGAAAAAAATAACAAATAGCTGCTTGACTTTCAAAAAAAAAATAATAATAAAAAAAGCTTTTTTTTTGATTTTTTTTTTTGGGGGTGGGGAGGTGAAGCTAATAAAATAACACGAAGTGGACTCCTACTTCCAGTAAAAAAAAAAAACCTTGATCTTTACTTTTATTTTCACATAAATTAAGAAAGTTCAATTAATAACATTATTAGAAAGTGAAACTTCAAAATATTTTTCTAATATATTTTTTCATTTAATTATTATTTTATTTTAATTTAATAGTTTTTATTTGTTGATAACAATTTACATTAGATAGAGATACTAGAACAGAAATTAACTAAGGGAAGTGGATTATAATTTTATGTTGACTATTTCCATGTAATTTTATAGACATATTGCAGTGTATTTTCTCATAATTGTAGGAAATTTTCTCTCACTCTCATTCAAGAAGCCCAAATTATTTCTCTCGGTTTCCATCCCTTTTGTCACCATTCTCTTTTAATAGTCTTTTCAGTTCCCCTTCGAAGATCAATCTTTCTCGCTATCATTGCGCGCTCCTTTTGAACCTACCATTGAATTCCACTGCAATTCGGAATTTTTTCGCTATAATGTGTGTTTCTCGACCATTTGTTGGTTGCATATTTTTTTCTTTTTCTTTCCCTTTTTCTTTTTTCTTTCTTTCTTTTTTTTTTTTTGAAAGAAAAATTCTTAGCAAGTTAAGTTCGATCTCACGGTAGAGTTATACCAAGTTTTAAATAATTAGAACTTCCGATAATTTAATCTTAAAAAGCTTGAAAAATATAAGCGTATTCTAACTTGACTTAGATTTGGAAAAGGAAACTAACTTTTATCTACTTCTTGGCTTCCAAGTTCTAAACGTATTTTCATCTTATTTTTAGGTCAAATCAAATTGTCGCCCTAGTTAATTAGCAAAATATGAGCAAGAAAGAAAATAACTCTTCCTTCAACTATATAGTTTTTCTATAGAAACCGTATGGTCTCATCTATATGGAGATCACCAAGTTATATAAAACAAGAATTTACAAGTAATTTCTTATTTTTCACAGTTGCGGTCTCCATAACAAATAACGATTCTCGTAGCCTAATTTCTATGGAAAATGACTACAATTATTTGCTGATTTGGTTAAGAGTCCATTTCAAGCACTTCTCTAAAGTTTTGTTAAAAAACTTTTCTCTTATGTGATTTTGTTGTTTCTTTTGTGTGTGTGTATATATAGTTTATCATTGTACGAATTTTTATTTGATTGTATCCAATGTTATTTGTTTTTCTTTCTGAGTAACTCTTTCTTTTTCTTTTCCTCTTAAAGAGTCAATTTCAAGCACTTCTCTAAAGTTTTGTTAAAGAACGTTTATGTTTGAAATGCACATAGTATGCATGCATATACGCCATATGGGATAGGAAGTTTTTTAACAAAACTTTTAGAAAGTGCTTGTAAATTTTCCTCCTCTTAGATAATAATGCAATGCAAAACTTTCTTATTTTCTAAAACAATAATATAAACTCGGGTTATATATATTAGCAGTAGTAGTTTTGCCAAGACTCTTGTGGTCTGATGGCATCCTAGTTAGGTTCTTAAACCCTTGGTCAAGGGTTCGATTCCCCTTCCCTATAATCCCTTCTGTATATATATATATATATAGTAGTTTTATATAGCACTTTCAAAAGGACAAGCATATGTGTATCCATATGAGACAAAAAGTGTCACAACAACACTTTCTAGAGGTATTACAAAATTTTTAAAGATTTAACATTTCTCCTCAAAATAGTAAATCATACACCATGACATATGCTCATAGCTTCATTTTTAAGAGTCATTTTTTTCTAATGAGTAACATAATCCCTTTTATATATATATATATATAAATTCCTTAAATGATAAGATATCAACTAATCAGTTAACAGACATTGTTATCATAGTTAAAGATCTCATCCCAATTTTGTTATCCCATAAAAGTTTAAAAGTACATACACATTAAAATGTTAACGTTATTAAAATGAATAGTCATTTTGTATCCCATAGTGCTATTAATGTTTGGAAGTTCATCATAAAATGTCAACTTTATTAAAATGAATAGTCCAACCACTTATATATTGGTCAATTATTATTTCATAATCTTTGTGTTTGGAATTTATCCCTTAACAAGGGTTCAATATCAAATAATAATTCTTAGGAAAAGAAAAAGAAAGTAAGAAAACTCTACCTCGTGAGAAGAAATTCCGGTGCTTCAAGAGCATTGAAGATACAATACTTCTAATAATCAATTAATCAGGAATCTCCATGTGTATTTAAGGGTTTCAATTTAATAATAAATGAAGTTTGCTATAAGATACATGCTGTTCTTAATATATATATATATATTTTTTTTTCAATCTACATAGTGGATTGTGGTACCCTCCATATTACAAGAATTATTTACCTACTCTAAGTTTAAAGATAAATTATTATAGTATATATATAATTATATACTCCCAACAAACTATCTATGGAGCTAAACCAATGTCATTCCTTTCAGCGTCAACTAATCCACATAGCCATACAGTCTCTTACACATATATAAACACAGAAGGCGTTTGCCCACAGCCAATACACACACGTTGAATTATTACGTAGTTTTTTTTTTTACCGAAGCTTTTGCTAATTTGCTTTTTCCTTTAAAAATAATCCAATCCCAGTTGTTAACAGAGAAAATGCATAAGCCATCACTGAGTTTTGCCGTCATAGCCACATTGATTATTATGGTTAAGGCCGCAAATCACACCGTTGGAGCTCCAAATGGGGGATGGGATCAATTCACTCATCTCCAGACATGGGCTTCATCTATAACATTTTCCCCTGGAGATAATCTGTGTAAGTATGATCAATATTATGGATGCACGTTACGTGTATTTAAAATTTTTTTGATATTAACAGTATTATTATGGATAAACTTAGAGTCGACTGCATAAATCGAAGTCATTTCTGTATTTGTTGGTTGCAGTTTTCCAATACAGTCCATCCCACAATATTCATCCAAATCATAGAAGGATTGTCTTGTCTTCCAAGGAAACAAAGCCTATAAATAGAGATGTTTTCTTCTTCTTTTATACACTAGTGGTACAAGCGAGTTGAGGGAAAAATTGGTAAGTCTAGCACCTTGAAGAGTTTTCTTGTAACTCTTCGTGGTTTGTTCAAAGGGTAGAAAATTAGGTGTGATAAAACTCAGGGTGATTTTCTCGGTGTCACTTGGGTCGGGTCAGAGAGTCTTGTGAAGAAAAATAGTAGCCTAGCGTCTTGGGATTTCTTTAATTCTTTGTTGGTTGGGCAAAGGGTAGAAATTGATAGATGCAATAAAGCTTGTTATATTTTTCTTGTAATACTTGAGGGATGAGTTTTGGCGAGTGAAAATTCTGTATGGTTGT
>CAVNYN010286979.1:16745-50287 GCA_963692815.1 Nyctanthes arbor-tristis
TCAGAGAGTCTTGTGAAGAAAAATAGTAGCCTAGCGTCTTGGGATTTCTTTAATTCTTTGTTGGTTGGGCAAAGGGTAGAAATTGATAGATGCAATAAAGCTTGTTATATTTTTCTTGTAATACTTGAGGGATGAGTTTTGGCGAGTGAAAATTCTGTATGGTTGTAGCGACTTTAATCATATAGTGAAAAGCTTTAACAGTCCGTTTAATTTGTCTTCGTTCTTTTATTTTTTTCTTGTCTCAATTAAATTTCTTGAACAACGGTTCTACGGGCGTAATCGAGGAATTTACATTAATTCCCAACATTATTATGGATAAACTTAGAGTCGACTGCATAAATCCAAGTCATTTCTGTATTTGTTGGTTGCAGTTTTCCAATACAGTCCATCCCACAATATTCTTGAAGTTTCAAAGGCGGACTATGATTCTTGCGCGACAAGCAACCCTCTAAAAGCGCCATACATTGGTGGCTCAACTGTCGTTCCTTTGATGAATCCAGGCAAAAGATACTTCATATGTGGAGTTCCAGGACACTGCGACGCCGGCATGAAGGTTGAAATAAACACAAAAGCGTTATTAACTCCTCCGGTGGATCCTCTACCGCCATCATCACCAAATCCATTAGCCGATCATGATCTGGCTGTTTCCTCTCCCTCGCCGTCGCCTGTGCCTTTGCAATGGCTGTCACCTAATGCATTGCCTTTGGCAACCGCACTTCATCCGGCTGTGCCGTTTCCTGATACGGCTGCACTCTCATCGGGAAGCAACATCGGAAGTGTGGTGGATTTTGGTCTTGTAGTCGCAATAGCCATTATCATGCTGATGCTTTGAAAATGAAACCTTGTACTGAAATGGTCTAAGCCTCAAAGTTCGTTCATTTTTCCTTCTCAATTCCTAAATTTCTGTACTGTAGTAATTGCTTTTGTTGTTTCTGGATTGCTTCTTTGGATTTAAGAAGAGATTGTTCTTGTTATTTGCCACCTTCTTAAGGATTGATATAATTTTCATCACATATATTTCTTTATCATTGTTTTCTGGGACTAGTCTTATTTTGGGAACTCCATTTAAAGGAATCCTTGAGTAATATGATACACACACACACACAAGGTATCAACACTTTTAAGCCCCATTTTAATTGACTATTTTTGTTGAGCTTTTGAGCGCATCTGCGCAAAGGATTAGATTGTTCATCTTTGATTTTTTTGGTATCTCTAAGTTCATTTTAATTGACTATTTTTGTGTAAACCCGATTTACTTACACCAAGTCGAGTTGTATCGGGTTAATATAAGCTCAAAGAACTGATGTTAACATAAGGAATAGGACAAAAAAAAAACAATTAGTATTATTATCGTCATTTATATTACTATTTTTTAGTATATAATAAGGAGGGACCCTAGGGCAATGGGAGAATGGAGGGAGGAATGGTTGTGGCTTGAATTCAGCATTAGGGTCTCTTAATTAAAATTTTGGACATCCAACCGTTATAAAACTACATTTGTCCCCCTCACTGAGATAGTTGAATTTTTTTTCCCATCCATCTCAATATATATGTTACTTTTCATTTTAAAAAGTAGTTGAAATAGTAGTTTTCTATTATACTCATATATTTAATGTGCATTGTAATCAATAATATAATATTATCTAAAGTGAAAATATTTAGAGCATTCACATTGTTGTTAAATTTTACTATCCACATAAGCAATAAAGTAGAGTTTTAGTAATTATTGAGTATTACATCCATCTCATAAAAATAGGCTTTGTTTCTATTTTTATTTATCTCACTTTATAGTCTACTTATATAAACGAAGTTGAATAATTAATTTCTTTTCCAAATATATGCTTGAACAATTAATGACTATATTGACTAAATAAAAAGTGATTGAATATTGAATAAGGGTATATTAGAGAATTAAATATAAATTTTGTATTTCCATCCACATTAATTCACATTTTTTAATCCACGAGATTAGTCGATATGGGCCTATTATGGGACAAAGGTAGTATACCATGTAAGCATGTTCAATTTAACTATTAATTTTTAACACATTGATGGTGTTAAATTTAACCATTACAATCTAACTTTAAGTCAAAAGGGTCATAGTTAAATTAATTCAACATAATATAAAAAGCAAAGAGACTAAAGATGATTGACCACATGAGTTGTTAAAATTGTTGTTAACTTTAACAACAAAGTTAATAGCTTGTTAAAAAGATTTCTTTAACAACTCCATTAACACTACCAATATAATTATATTTTTGGGGGTTAACTAACAATTTCATTAATTTGACTTAATAAATGAAATTGTATAGTAGGGAAGTGATGTTAAATTTTATATTTTCAATATTATTAATTGCATTTTTCTTAATATTCACGAAAATTGAAATTGGATTATCTTCTTGGACGAAGGTAGTACAACTCAACCACTTTATATTACTCATCTATCCAAATATGTAGTACACTTTGCTTCTTCACATGGATGAAGAATTATATTGGAAATATATATTTTGCAATACATGTTTTTAATTTACTTTTATTTAATGAATAGAATTTAAAAGTGATAGTTTTAACTAAATATTAAATGAAGATTGTTGTAAAAAAAAGTATTAAATAAAGTTATATTAATAAAATAATGCAAATCAAACTTCTTATAAAATAAAGAAACTATATATTTCAGACCATCAAAAAAAATAGTAGACTATATTTGGAACGAAATAATAGCACTACCCTTCTCAATATATATTATATAAATATAAATACAAAATAATAATAATAAAAAAATAGCACTACTAATGTTTTTATTTTAAAAATTAAATGCTTATATACGAATTTTTCTACAAAAACCCCGTGTCTTTGTTAAGGAGAGTAATGCTGACATGGCTACCTACTTTCTCTAACATAAGAAAAACAAAAAGACAAAAACACCCTTTTAAGAAATAAATGAAAAATTTTCTAAGTATGGCAAACAACCTTGAAAGAATTCTGCAACAAGTAGAAAATTTACCATTTAAATACACATGTGCATACTGCATTATCGTCACTAACCATATAGGATGACATATTCAAAGAATTGCTTAGTATCAAGAAAGGTATCAACAATCTATATTTTCCGGAGTTACTCCAGAAGCAATTAACGACATTATTCAACGCTGTCAAACTTTAGAACAACAGAGAATAAATTTCATACACGATTTTATTATGCATTATGCTTTAAGACATCATGGAATTCCAATCTACTCAAAAAGAGTTCGAAGAAATTAATGAATCAAAATGAAATTTTTCAAGAGATGTAGTAGTCTCTGAAAAAATATTACAAAAAATTTTTGAAAAAGATTTTTCTTTAAAATCTGGAGAAGCTTTTAAAAGAAATTTTCTTTCAGAAGCATTCAAAAGACAGAGAAGTATTTATTATAACATATCTTACAAAGAATTTACTTTATATATCCAACATGCATATAGCAGAACAAGTATATGTTTGCTTGGTAGATAAGACATTAAACAAATAAAACAAAAGATAGATTTTTCTGATAACAAAAATTTATACTGAGTAACAATTGGAGCGGTTAGAATTCAGCTTAAAAGCATACTATCAACTCACCTAGATCAAACAATCAAAATGGCTATAGTTGATAATCGCATCCAAAATCCTACTGAAGGATATTTAGGTATGATTCTAGGAAATTTAGCATGTGGTAAACTTTAGTTTACCATACAACTTAAAATTTCCGTATCACTTCATGATACAAATTTTGATGACATATTATCATTTGTTCATGATTATTGCAGAGAGGATCTTACTAAACCTAACAACGTACTTTTTTCTATTAGCTTTTTTGTTAGCTACGCTATTCATAATAGCCATAACAATGATGTAATTCAAGCAAACAAAAGGATAACCTATGAACCAAAGTTCATGGACTACCCTGAAGTGAAAGAAATTGAGTTTAACATTCTTACTCAGCCTGACAACAACTGGAGAATTGATTTAGGGTCAAAACCGTTAATCAACACCCAAGACAGACTACTTCTAAAAAAAGAGTCAAGCACAACTCCTTTAAAGAGGAAGGATAAACAAAAGCTGAAAGAGAATGAATCTCAACTTGCTATAAGATTGGGAGAACTTCAGCAAAAAAAATGGATGAAATGAGTGGACACTTACAATAAATCAGTATTTAATTTATGACTGAAAATATCACAAAAATTAGTGATATTTATGAAGAAATTAGAGGGCTAAAATTACAAGTCACTCAACTCAGAATAGATCTTGAATCAATAAGACATGAATTAAAATCTATCACACTAAATCTCAACACTGCTATGGAAACGATAGCAACAGTCATTACTACTACCATCAAACAAGAAATAGCAAGGAAACAACCAATCCCACAACCTTAAACCACTGCAGATGTCACCCTTCTACCAGGAATGAGACATTTTGGACAGTTTGAGCCAGGAACTTCAAATTTGGGAATGCTTATAGGTATATTCAAATACACTAAATAAAGTTTCTCAGAAGAAAAATTGAGGAAGATTACCAAAATGGTAATGACCTAAATACACTCAATATTCTTCTATCTTTTGAAGATGAAGAATTAGAAAGAACTACATCTTATTGTAAACATCTAACTTTTCTTGAAACACAAGAAGAACAAATTCTCTTTCTCAAACAAGTTAAACCTGAAGGAGAAGAAGAATCTGAAGAAGTAACTTCAGCAGAATTTGACAAGAGGAGATTGAAATAACAATCCCACAAAGACTCACAGTAGAACAATCTATGGGAATGGTCATAGGAGATTCAAAGATCAAAACTGAATTACAAGAAGAACCATCTTATTCAAATGAGATGGTAAGGAAAAGAGTTGTTGGAGATTATACCCCTAGACCAGCTAGAGGTACTCAGGTAACAAATTGAAAAGAAAATGCTCCTTTAATTTTTACTCCTAAAACTGTAGGACACCCATCACAAATTCTAGGCCTTGATTGTGTTACTGATGCTAGTAAAACAATCAAAGAATGGTTTAGCAATCTAGTAATGGCAATGATTTGTAATACACAGCTGACAAAAAAATAAGCATCAGCTTGGAATTATATCAAGGCAAGTGCTAGAGGAAATGTCAGGAATTTCCTAGAAACCCTAACAAATGAGCAAATCAATGTATTTTGGCTTGAAGCCTCAGTTGCAAATAACAACCAACCCAACCTTACTTAATTCATTAACTGTATTGTTGAAAAAAATCTTTCAGATGTTCACTGAACAGACTTACACAGTCTAGCAGTCACGTCTCACCACCGAAAAGGTTGAACAAGCTAAGACACAACCTAAATTAATCCAATGTTGTGATTTAGATGAATTTGACCACTACCAGTGCGAATACCAAAAATGGTTATTCCTACTTGGTAATCTTGATGAATTTCCAGAATATGTTGCGAAGTTTTTAGTAAAGCTTCTACTACCACATAATTCCGAGGTACTAAAAAGATTCAATAAAGCTGTAAAGCTCCAAGCAGGAGAAAAACTTCATCTTACTACTAAAGGATCTATAGGTTAAAAAAGTATATGAAAGAAAATTGCATAAGTGTCTATATACACAGGCAAATGAAACAAATGGCACGCAGAAGGCTTAAAACAGGCTTTAGTTGTGAACTATTTAAGGAAGACATTGCAGAAGCACATGGATGCTACCCTCCAACCAGAAGACCTAGAAAACTGTCTAGGAAGAAAAAAAGGTATATCTTTAAAAAAATATAAGAAACCCTACAAAGAGAGATATTTTTCTAAAGGAAAATACTTCAAAAAGAAAAGTGGGAGGAAGGATAAAAAAACCTTCAAAAGAAAAGGCAAAAAACTACCCCATAAAAAAGAAAAATTATAGATGTTGGATTTGTAGTGAACAAGGACACCATATAAATGAGTGCCCAACAAGAAGAGACAATAATCAACAAGAAGAGACAATAATCAAAGAGTCAACCTCTTTGAGGAATTTGACTAACAGGTATTTTATCCAGTCGAGGATCCCAGAGATCAAGAAAGTTTGTATTACCTTATAGAAGTATCAACAAAAGAAACTTCATCAGCAGAAGATGACTAGTTTCAAACCAGGTACCAAAACGTATGGTAATATCACTAACCCTAATTCAATTTATATTGTATGCAAGTTAAATTTTGATGGTTATCACAAATATACCATTAATGCTTTCGTTGACACAGAAGCAAGTATCTGTATAACATCAAAATATATTATAACTAGAGAACATTGGGTAAATTCTGATATAACAATTAGTGTTAAAATTGCAGACCAATCATTTGTAAAAGTTAACAAAGTTGTTTAAAATGTGGATATAGAAATAAAAGATTTAACTCAAAAATCTTATTATTTCAAAGTTTCATCTATTTACCAAAATGAAACAGGAATAGACCTTATTTTTTGTAACAACTTTTGTTTGCTGTATAAAAGATTTATACAGGATTTAGATGAGATTAGCAAACAAATCTAGATAAAAAAATAACGCTATGCTGTAAGATTCAATCATCTCCAGAATAAATTCCTTAAAATACACAAAATTAGAGGGGAAAAAAAACCTCCTCTAGCTATCAAAGGACAAAATATTGTACCTAACAGAATGATCGATATTACCGAAGAAGAAGAACAATGATTTAAGATTAACTCATTCAGAGAACAAATCTTAAAAACTCTTGAAGAATGTTGTTCAGAAAATCCACTTAATCCAATCAAGAGCAAAGGAGAAATGAAAGCAAAAATCGAACTCAGAGAAGACTTCAAAGGAAAAGTGAGATCAATTGCGCATTGCTATTCCTTGCAGGATAGAAAAGAATTTGCAGAACAAATCAAAAAATTACTTGAAATGGGAGTAGTTGAACCTTCCATGTCATGCTTTTCTTCACCAGCCTTTTTGGTAAGAAAAGAAGCAGAAAAAAGAAGAGAAAAACCTAGGATAGTTGTTGATTACAAAGCAGTCAACTCTGCTACCCAAGACGACGCCCATACAATTCTAAATTTAGCAAGCCTTTTAGTACTCATAAGAGGAAAATAGGTATTTTCTTCTTTTGACTGTAAATCTGGATTCTATTAAGTCTTACTGGACGAAAAATCTAAATTACTTACTGCCTTTAGTTGTTCCCAATGACACTATCAATGGAAAGTTGTTTCATTTGGCTTAAAACAAGTCCCTGGAATCTTTCAAAGACATATGGATAACATTTTTAGAGAAGTACGAGAATATTGCTGTATTTACATAGATGATATTCTAGTATTTTCAGATAATGAAAATGATCATGAAAAACATGTGTCGCAAGTGCTGCAAACTGGAAAACAGGCAGGAATAGTCCTTTCTAAGAAGAAAGCAAAACTATTCAAAACAAAGATTAAGTATTTAGGTTTAAACGTTGCTTATGGAGATAAGGACCTCCAACCTCACATACTTAAACCCGTCACTGAATTTTCTGATGAAATTCAAGAAGTCAAACAATTGCAAAGATTTCTTGGATGTTTAACCTATGCTCAAGATTTCATTAGTAGGTTAGTAGAAAAAAGAGCACAGCTTCACAAAAAGTTGAAGAAGAATGTGCCTTGGAATTGGACACATAGTGATATAGTATATGTTCAAAAACTGAAAAAAAGTCTAGCAACTCTACTATCTCTTTATCATCAAACACCGAGTGATAAGATGATAATTGAAACTGATGCTTCAGGAGAATTTCGAGGAGCAGCCCTTAAAGCCAAACCGCTCAAAAGAATGACGAATATTTGTGTTCTTATACTTCTAGAACCTTTCAAGGAGCTCAAAAGAACTACCACATAAATGAAAAGGAAATTCTAGCTGTCAAAAATGCTATTTCTAAATTTCGTATTTATGTGATTAGCAATAAATTTCTTGTCAGAACTGATAGTTCTACTTGTAAATCGTTTATGAAAAATAACACTTTTGCATATTACAAACAAGGACATCTTGTTAGATGGAAAATGTGGTTTAGCCATTACTCCTTTAATATTGAAACTATCGAAGGACAAAAGAATTACCTGGCAGATTCTTTAACCAAAGCATTATCTGTTATTTCTTACAGGTAAAACCTCTGATGATGGAAGAATTGGATTCTAAAATCTAGAACTTGGGGTTTCAAATCAAAGAAAAAACAATGGAAATTTTCATTCCTGACTACAAAGCTTGACTTTTACAAGCAACAAAAACCTCTCTTAATTTCAAGAGTGGAGGAGTTAAAATCCTCAACATCAACCGAAAGCTCTACAGTAGCATCAACAGATGAAAATGTTGAGCAACAAAATACCTCAAACCCAGCAATTGGGAAAGAGATGCAAGCTGTGGAAAATACACAAAAACTTGATATTAAGAAGGGTATAATCCTTCAAAATGAGCCTAAACCCCAAGAGCAAAAGACTCATGAACAAGAGTTTAGGCTACAACAGCCTAAAGTCATGACCGGTCAAACGGATATATTGTACTCATCATCTGTCCAAACTCCTAACCCATTAGTATCTTTTGATTTATCTACAGGTTACGAGAAAGTCTATGTAATCTTTGATGGACTAGATTAAGGTTATTACAAAGAATGGAAAACAGTGAAGTCCAAAGTTAAAGGACTTCCATTCAAACATCAAGTCCTTCAAAACATTTGAAGAGACCAAAAAAGAATACAATCAGTATTGGACAGGAAAAGGCCACTAAACAAGCCCAAAGCCAGTCCAGTACATTACTGATCCATTACGGTTTCCACTCTTTCTAATGGGATTCAGACCCAGACGAGCAACTGGAACACAAGATATCAGTTCACTAAAGATTCAAGGAATGATCGAAGCATAACAGAGGTTAAGAAGGAGCTATGAAGATGTTCTTAAAACCCCTCTACTTCTACCCAATAGGTTGATTAATCTCAAGCCTGAAAAAGAAGAAATCATTGAAAAAGAAAGTTTAATAATCAAAGCGCCATTCTCCAACTTTCTCTTCCTCGAAGCAGAAACCAGAGCCATTGGAGATGCTATAGCCAAGTACCCATTTGCAGGAGCTTGTGAAGAATATAAAAATTTATATTTTTCCAAGGAACAGCACAAGAGCATGTTGCTGAATTATTTAATTTTGGTTTAGTTTAAGTTCATATACCTCAACCAAGATGCCAGAGAAATTTCGGCATTAAACCCGTCATTGGTAAGATCTGTTCTTAAATAGAGAACCAAGGTTATCAAAATCAATGAGAAGACAATTTTCTTGTCAATAACTAGGACTATCCCTTCTGGAATGAAGATAACATCTACAATGGTTATCACTTCATTGAAATCGTGATAGCCTCCCAAAACAAAGTCTTAGCAACACCAGTTGTCAAGGAACCAATCCAAATAACAAGAGAAGTTCAACAGACATAGAGATCAAAGTCATTCAGATCATTCTTACACAAAGTTAGAGGGATTAATGCAAATTCCAAAATTGAGGTAAACCACTCATCAAAGTTCATCTTAATAGCATCATCAACCAAAAATCTTCTAGATGAGAAGAATGCAAAGAAAATTACTATCTTTGAAAGGCCATTCTACCGTGATGAATGGAATGATCTAGACCTTGAGAAAGGACAAATATGTACTACTATCAAGAACGTGCTTGGAGCAGATTATGCAGATCGGAAGAGCGTCGTGCAATAAAGGCGAAGCAAAAGTTGAAGAATCTCCATCAAAACAAGCTAGAGATGCCTCAGACTCTGTGTCACACCCTCAAATTTTAACAATAGCTGAAGCATTTATATATATATATATATATCTTGATTCAAAATCGAGGGCGAGACCTTACAAATACAATTCAAGAGTATTAAGGCGCTTTCATTGCGCACTCTGATAATTAAGTGTACTGTGGGCTACCCACAATGAAACCTTGGCCACGCACTGAAGCCTCGATAACATATATGTATCTCCTCCATCCTTGGGATGATCCGGCCGCAATGCTCTAAATTCAATATCTACAGGATTGTAGAAGAGGGGGGTGAGTACAAAGTACTCAGTGAATAACAACATACATTGGCCCACGCAAAACAATGCAAGTAAGATCAACAGTTGGCAGAGATACAAATTTCGGGCACATCACTAGTTTAGCCTTTACCTAGAAGCCATACGATACAAATGTACAAATGGCCAATACCATACAACAAGGTCATAGTACCACAAAGCAATACAAATACAATTCTAACACGGGTAGATAGTGAGGCCCAAGAGTAATAACAATGGTTTATCCAATAACAAGTGTGCACACTTAGATATCAAATGTTAAAGCAATACAATAGGAGCACAGGAAGCAATTACGTACTAACGAATACCAAAGAGAATTAAGGAAGGCACAAGTTTCAAAGATGGAGAGCCAAGGCACGTGTTACTCACAAGAAAATCATGAGTTTCTTATAAAAAGAAGGAAGAACCAAGACATGTGTTACTCACAAGAAAAACATGAGTTTCGTATAAAGAAAAGGAAGAACTAAAACATGTGTTACTCACAAAGAATGCCAAAATCATTTGTATCAAGAGAGGGAGAGAGCCAGAATAGGGATCCAAGAGGTAGAAAAGAATAGAGCCAAAGACATGTGTTATTCACCTCAAAGGTTCCTCGAATAATCCCAAGTAGAAAAGTACAATTAAAGCCTTGATGATCCTCAATTAAAGCTATTTTCAAGCTATAATACTTTTATATATGGTAAGGGATCCCTTTTAGAAGATAAATAGGGGTTTTAATGGGTTTTTAGGGTGTTTTTCTGCTCCACAACTCCTTTGGACGAATTTGGCTATTTAGGATAGGAAGAGAGGGTAAGGAAAGGGTTTTGATAAACTTAAGGACTCCTTAGCCCTTTTTATAATAATTGAGATTTAGTTGTTCTTAATAAATTTTGAGTTCCGCCAACTAAATTGTGACACATGGCGCGACATATACCGTACTTGGCAACAAACTGTCTGAGAAGTCCTTACACTTTGCATCATCTTTCAATTTAGTTATCACTCTGTAGTTTATGTTAATTAAGTCACTGCACTTTAGTTTATGTCAATTCGGAACCAAATTCTTTCTTTAGTATCAATTGAATAACAATATTTTAATTTTTAAGAAATCTTACAATGATATTCAAGTAATTCTTTCAAAACAATAACTTTGTTGCTTATCTTAATTTGTAGACATTTCTGGGATGTTACACTCTGAATGATGTATGCAATGACGTCGTTGCTCTAACAAGTGGCAAGAAAATGTGGTGCTGACACTTTGACATTGCTGGCTCACCAAGACATAATAATAGGATGAGGACCCCTCTACTAGGCAGTGGTTGAAATAGTAAAAATATAGAGACCCCACCATTATGTAAAGTAAATGCCTTTGTATCTATAAAAGGAGCACTACTCTTCAAAATAAGGTCATTCGAAATTGAACTATCCCTGAACTTTCATATAGTTTTCTTTTGTTCTCAACAACAATGAAAGCTTGAAGCTTTCTTATAGAAATCTAGGGTTACAACCCAACTATGATGTAAATTAACAGGATAAGGAAGTTATAATAATTATTCCTTCTTCATAAATAAAATTATCTATTTCCTGAACCTTGCTTCAAAGATCAACATCTCGTAGTACGGATCAACAATCTGTCCATAGTCTTGGCCTTGTTCTATTTTGTTGACAAGATGTCGTGTGTAGGAACTGATTGGCAGTGGATATCAAGACGCAGTTGTGAGGCACACCCAGGGGATCTATTTGAGAAAGCATCAACAAGAAGCGCAGTAGACCCAACAAGGGAGAAATCCCACACAACAAGAAGAAGGTATAACGTTATAATTTCTTAAATTTCAGTTGTTCATTTACATCTATGTGGCTTAGCATCTTAGATTTCTACTTCACAAATATTTTAAGAAAAACAATTAAGTGTTTAGCACTTATTAATCATGCTAGATGTTATGCATTTAAACAAAGTAGATCTCAGTCTACTTTCATGAACAGATAGTAGCAACTATCAAACTACAAAGTTATATCTCAGAGATACTGAGCAACTAAGTAAAGAGTTTGATTAAGCAACTATGGCTGACAACTTGCTTAATAATAATGCATATAGTCTCAAGGCTTGATCGATGAATTTGCTGGTACTAACCCAACTAGAAGATATGTTATAATTAACCAATCTAATCTAGGAAGACTTTTAGAGCAGACTCATTATGACTCTACTCTATTTAATCCATATTATCGTATGAATATCGAACAACTTGATCAAAAGATTGAGGGCGTTGAACAAGTCCTTAGGAGACTTTGGAATACACAATAAAATCTACACGATTGTGTTGCTAAAACAATAACAAGTCAGAGAATTACTTAGCTTACAGAAGAAATAAATTATTTGAGCAAGGCATATAATGATAGAAAATACTACTATCATGCTTACAGACAGTTTTGTGTCTCGTAATATGTAATTTTATGAGGTTGTTTCTCTTATCTCCGCATTTAAGTTTGAGAGGGCAACTGCGAAGTGGTATAAGAGCCATGCCAACAACAAAACATGGTGAAAACTCATGTAAAGGGCATGAGAGTAATTTCAGAATTGTTGTGGATCCTATTTTTTGCCAATTTGGTAGCCAACTATGAGCATCAAGCTCCATAAAGAAAATATTTTATAGAAAGAGTCGCTTATATACATGATGCAAGTCATTCTTGTTGGTCAACTGACCATATAGCATTAACTTTTGTATATTTCATCCGACACTCCGTCCCTACTATATTGTCGAATGACGAATATGATTGCTTTTCAAAATAATTAGTTGGCTATCTTTTCAAAATAGAGAGAGTACTAAAAATTAAGAGATTTTGAGTTTGAATCACACATATCTTTAAAATTGATCGCTCTCTAGACGTCTTGTGAGACTATCTCATCAAATGTACATGAAGCAGGTGATAATTGAATAGCCCACTTGTGAGTTGTCTCACATATAAATTGTCAAATTATCATTCGTTAAGTGTATATCTAATAGGATAATCCCGCTAGATATATGATGGGTAATCAAGACAGTAGATATCCCTCCTCTCTATTCCCATTGTACGCAACAAAAAAGAAGCAGGTGCTCTTCCGATCTCTATTTTTTTTATTTTAATATATTTATAAGTAAAGTGCTTGACACCTTAATAAATTTTATTTTGCCCTTTAATGAGTTTATTCTTGAATTGGAACAAAATTCTGCCATAATAATCCGCTCACCTCCTTATTGACAAAATAAAAATTGATACGTGGATTTACGAAAGTCAATTCACTATTATTAAATTAAGAGTAATGTTATATATTCAGATGAGTGTATAAATAAGTTTATAGATAGAGAATAAAGTTACATTTGTATCTATATATTCTCTTTTTTATTGCATAATCACATGGTGTGAAATTAAAATTTTATACTTTTTTTGTAAATACATTTATATATTTATTTGTACAAATAAATTAATTTTTAAAATAAAGTCAAACAGACAAATCGACACTCAAGTAAAAGTACTGTTTTTTTCTTTTTTTTAATGAAGCACTATAATTAATATTTTTCTTATGTTTGTTTTCTTGACCACGAATCACGATAACAAATCTTTAACGAGTTATATAAGAGACGGGTCGTCCTAGTCTTGCCGGGGAGAAGATTGACAATAGAAGGAGAAATGTCGTTTTTAAGCTTAGCCAAACACGCTGCCATGTGCAAACATATATATTTGATTTCCATTAATCCATTTGTTGCGTCACAGAAGAGGAAAAGGACTTCACTAACCCAGAATTTCAGCTTTCTTTTGTCTTCTCCCATATTTGCCAGTAAACCAAAACGACGGATTTCCTGTTAACGCGGCACCGCCTGCCGCTCCATATGCGAATTCCGCCACCACTTTTGAGTTTCCAAGTTGCAGAGATAATCCCTCATATCGCTATTCTTCTGTTTCTCCATTTCGCGAATGTTTTTCTCCGTGTGCAAATCCAAGAAGAAAATGGCTAATCAAGTGATTGAACCCTCCACCACCGCAGTTTCATCTTCCTCAAGAAAATCCAAGAACCCCCAGCAATCTTCATCTGAAAACTCGTCAACCAGCACCAACAATTTCCTGATTCCAAGTACAGCCTCCACGTCAAGCTTCTTAAAGGACTCGTGGAAATCCTCCATCTCAAGCCGCAATTCTCTTTCCAGCATCCGCGAGTCCGTCCTCCCAGAACAACCGCATATTTATGATATCTCCGAAATTTCAGCCGCAACTCGTAATTTCCGGCTTAAGCCCTACACTTCTTCCTCCTCGTCTACTTCTTGGCGCTGCAGCGTGCGGGACCAGAGTGTTATAGTTTTCCAGCGCAAGTTCCGGCGCCAATTGGACACCGACCAGCTGATCGACCGACTATCTGTAATCTGCCGGAGTCATCACTCCAGTTTGGTAAAGTTAAAAGGGGCGTCGATTTCGGGTAATTATATATACTTGGTTTATGATTTTGTTTCTGGTGCTAGTCTTGCTGATTGTTTGAGAAATGCTAGGAATCCCAATTTTACTGTGTTGTCCAACTGGGTTTCTCGCATTCAGATTGCTTCTGATGTTGCCCATGGCCTTGATTATATTCATAATATGACTGGTTTGGGATTTGAATTTGTGCATAATCATATAAAGAGTAGTAGTATAATTGTAGCTGAGACTTCGTTGAATGCCCAAATTTGCCATTTTGGCACAGCTGAGCTTTGTGGTGAAATTGAGAGAGAGAGCCAGAAGTCGAAAGAGCTTAAGAGATCAAATAGTAAGATAAACAAATTCGAGGGGACAAGGGGTTACATGCCACCGGAATTCCAAAGAAGTGGGATCGCCACGCAGAAATGTGATGTTTATGCATTTGGGGTCGTGGTGCTGGAGTTATTATCTGGGATGGAGGCGCTGAAATATAGGGTTGATGAGGAAACCGGTGCGTTTGTGAGGACATCGGTGGTGGATGCTGCTAGAGAGGCGGTGGAGGGTGGTGGTGGGATACGGAAGTGGGTAGATAGGAGGTTGAGGGATTCTTTCCCTGTGGAGGCGGCAGAGAAGTTGGCACGTTTGGCGTTGGATTGCATTGCGGATGATCCAGACAACCGGCCTGACATGGGCTGGGTAGCTGGTCGGATTTCACAGTTGTTTTTGGAGTCTCAGAAATGGGCAGAGAAGATGGGCGTCGTAACGGATTTTAGTGTCTCCTTGGCACCCCGATGACGCCTCCTAATCAGATGCTTTTGCATTACATTCTTGTTTTCCTTTGGCCTTTATAGAATATATACGTGTACATGCATAGATACATAGGAACTAGTTACAAGATCTTCATATTCATTTTCCATGTCACCATTCTTTTTCAAACCTGTACAGGAACTGGTTGGATTTTTTGTCTTGAGAAACGATTGTTTTTGAGAGATAAAATATATTAATGAGAAGAAAGGTACATGATTTTGTTATTTGTGTAGCATCATTAGTAAAGTTCCAATTTTGGTTCGATATCAGCTTGACTGCGGATTGCTATAATACTATTTTGGCTAGCAACGACTCCACTCCGTGCTTGTGTTTGAATGTTCAAGGATGATTTATTGAAACCCGACCGGTGTCCCCGAGGACTATGTTCATGAACAACCAAATGCTGACTGACTGCTCAAACCGAGGGTAAATGACCAGCCGGATAGATCAATCTTGAGGTAATATGTTGAATTTATATGAGAGGAAGTCTTTTATTTTTTTTGGGTAATCTGAGGATATATGAGATTTATTCAAGTCATAGGCAGTTTTCAAACAAGCAATGTATCAGTATTGTCCATGCAATGGGTAACTGCTAGCAATTTTGCTGATGTGATACAGTGCTTAATCTTTCAAAGTCAATGGAGTTGTGGTAGCTGTGAATTCTAAAGATTTACTGCTTCGTCCAATGGTTTAGCTTTTTCTACACAAACAAATGGTTGAGTGTACCGAACCATTTTTTGAATGATCACATTATCTTGAAATCGACGTGGTTATGGGTGAGACGTCATGAAACATATAATACCTCCGTCAACGGAAAAAAATTGGAAAAGGCATCTTTTCAATTATCACAAGGCACTGTTTCTACGTTGACACCTCTGAAAGTGGTGTCTGTATGTTTCTTATTTTTTATCTAATTTTCTGTTTCTTTTAATCGCTTCTTTCTCTTTTATCAATTTTTTCATATTTTTTGTATCGCTTTTTTATCACCAGTTCTAACACTGTTTTACATTCTCACATTCATTTTATCATTAATTTTGATTTTCTCTGTGTCTCCCTTGCTTTTTTTTTTTTTTTTGTACTTTTTCCGCTCTTTTTTCCTACACTAATTTATATTCCTTCTAGATTAATTAAAAAAATACTATCTCCGTTTGCAAAGATAGTCTAGTTTTTCTTTTTTACCTGTCCCAAAATATTTTTCACTTTTCTTTTAAAAATATAGTTGGAATATTAATTTTCTTGTATACACATATTTAATATGCATTGAATCAACGAAATGGTATTAGTATTATTTAAAGTAGAGTATCTAATAAATGAAAATGTGTATTAGGGAAATAATGTTGAATTTTACTTTTGCAACACTATTTGTTACGCTTCTCTTAATAGTTGTGAAAATTAAAATTAGAATATCATTGTAGGACGGAGGTTGTAATTATCTTCTGTCTTATCTTTCTCCTTCACATCATATCCAAACACAAAGTTGCATTGAAGACGCTCTCATGTAGACACCGTGCTCATATGAGATTAATTGTTTTATTGTTTGAAATACAAAGTCGTCTATCACTCTCAAAATGAATGAATTAGGTTAAGCAAGGCTCGTCGATTACTCACTATCAACTACTTAATCGTTATCACATAGTCTGACAAGTTAGGTTATTTATGAAACCTTTATGGAGATTCATCTGACTTTATAAAAAATGACGAGTTAGGTTATTTATAAAACCTTTATGGAGTTTTATTTGACATTATAGAAAATTGGTGTGCATGACGGTGTGAATAATTACGGAGATGTGAACGTGAATTATTATTCAAAGACCAAATTACTGCCTATGTAATAGTGTAACAAAAAAAAAAAAAAAAAGCTAAGAATTTTTTTATGCAAAAAATATGTAAGGTCAGAGTTCCAGTTACAAAGTTTGAAAAAGGTGGGGGATCTGAAGTGCAATTCTCCTAAAATGAAATAGACCGTCAAAGAGAGTCAGACAGGGAGCCTTTTTCTGTATTGTATACTTGATAAGAAAGAAAACCATTCTTACAAATTTGCGTCTCCGTGCTAAAATTCGAGCGTCTGACTGCCAATGGCGGCTCGTGAAGCTCAACGCCGTATTCTCTCTCTGCTCGCTACTCGGGTGCCCCAGAATCCCTTCTCTATAGGTAACCAATTCCCCTTCTCGTCAGCTTCGTGCACTCCTAATTGTGCATAAACAATTATTGATGTTTGTGTTATTTACTTCTTATTCTAGAAGATCTTATGATATTATTTATTTTTTTAAGTTAAAACTTTATACTACTGACCATATGTTTATTGGGCATTATTAGCCCTAATTGTTTGGTGTTGGGAGACGTTAACTTAAGTGAAAAGTTGGGACCTTTTTATTCTTGTTATCACTAGGAATTTTATTTCCTGTTTTCTTTTTTCGTGGAATTATTCATTTTGGATTGAAACTATTGAAACCTGTTGGGATTTGTGATTGATTTTATTTTCAACTGGATTATTTTGCTTGGAAGCTGCTGACAGGTTCTTGGATTTAGACAAGGTTCTTGTGTTTCATATAAATGAACTATATCCTCTTCGGAGTAGGTAACTCTACTTAAGTATAAAATGATTAGTTTTCCCGCAAAGGAAATCGCAAATAATTACTTATGGAGGTGGACAAGCAATGGATATTGGAGTCCTGCTTTCCTACCAAATGTTGGTAGAATAACATGCCAATCAATTGGCATGGAACAATAGGGAAATGACATGTGCCATTTGGCAATAGGCGGCCAAGTGGTTATTTTTATTTGTCCATGTCAATTGGTTGGCATTTTATCCTACCAACACGATGGTAGATCTTTCTGGATGGAGATCAATTATTTTGAAATCGCATTTAATTTGAGCAGTATAGTTTTTCTCTTCTTCGGTCTGGATGGATATATGTATGATTTTCTGTGAGATCACATGGCCGGTATGAAAGTGAATCAAATTCCTGTCGTATTTAGGGATGGGGCAGTTTCCTGCTGCATTTTGTGAAAACAAGTAGAATTTTCTTTGTTAGCAAATTCAGTTATCCTCAGAGGCATATTATCTTCTCTTTATTGCCCAAGCCATTTGTAAACGAGGAGATTGCTTCAAATGTCCATATTTAAGATGAGATCTTCAAAACTGTCCACCTCAGAAACTTCTGCCAGAAAATTCCACTTTCAGAGATAAAATGTCATTGTTATCCCTCATTGCGATCAATCTTACACAACTTACACTGACCTCACCAGTCCCCACCTTGATTCGGATTTTCCGATGGCGGCAGTGGTGCCTTTTCACCACAATGGGAGAGGTAACACTGTGTAGTCACTAACGGGGTGCTGCAACTCATGGTGAGAAACTACAGCTCCCCTCTTGGTGAGAAGTGCTGTAGTTACAGCGCCACTGGAGTCACAGTGCCTCTTCCAGTGCCCCACCAGGCTCTCCAGTGGACTGCAAAGCTTCACCATGAGAGGTGTGGTGGCGCAATCACCGGTGATCGGTGGTGGTGGAAATAGGTGGGTTTAGTTTTGGTGTAGGGATGGGGTGGCAAGGTATGTATGAATTTGAATATGTTGTATAAAAATGGACATATTTGTCCAAGTCATCAAAAAATGACACTTCTGACCCAGTCCCAAAATTTCTGGCCATTTGTGTAAATTTCACTTTGTGTCAATTTCAATTACTTTGGTCTCAAACAATCATGCACCATGTAACTGTATAGGGTTTTCTCTATGAACTGAACTCCCACTCTATTGAGCCATTGTAGTCTGCGTTGAATATCTTTTTGCAGAGCTTGGCCCATTCTTTCAAGCTCCAATGCCCCAAGTTCGAATGCTTCTCTGTTTGAGATAGTTTGAACAGAAGGTTCCCCACGTCTAAATGTACTTCCCAAAGTCTAGTAGTAATCAGCTTCCTTCATTTTGGATGGTTATATCGAAAATGTGTTTTGCCCTGGAGCAGTTCCTTTTTGTGAGGTATTAGGTTTTCAATTCTCTATGTGATTGTGTGGGCTATTGATGGAGGTCAGTGTACAGGGGAGAAAAAGGGTCGTCTGTTGTTATTTGGTCCTTGGGGGAAAAAAAGGTTGGTAGTTTTCATGAAAACTTTTATCTTGTCAGTCTAAATGGAGGGAAAAATAGAGGCAAATTATTGTTTCAGAAATGGAGGTCAGAGCATATACATGTTAAAACACATAAACAATATAAGCTCGGCAGTATCACTTCATGAGACATTTTTTTCACTATCAAAACTGGATTCAGATTCCTAAAGAATACCTAGCTGTACACCTTTTTTAAATATAGAACCACAAAGAGAACTATCGTATGGTCTATCTCGATTTTCTTGTGCTATGAGTCACTACATTGTGCTTTAAATATTCCTGGCTCTACTTATGCATGCCCCTGAACGAGAAGAACCATGGAAAGAAGGCATAATTACTTGGAGATGGGATACTTTTGAGGTTATATTACTGCTCCTAGTGAAACTAACTGCGGAAAAGCAAAGTAATGTGGATGAGATGGAATGCTTAAGTACCATATATATCATGACCCTTTTACATTATTCTCCCAAATGCGACAGAATGCTGTTTTCCCTATTCTTGAAAATGAACAAATAAATAAATATACGATGATGTTAATTTTCTTTGTTCATTTGTTGCAGAACTCCGCAGGGATTCTCTTTTCTCTGCAAACTCATTCTCTGACAGGCTTGAATATTTTACTAGAAGATTTCAGACACACACACAAGCCAGTGGCCTAACAGTTGGTCCAGAGGAGGGTCATGAAAGTTCCAGCTCAAAGAACGACATAGTTGAAACAACTCAATCTGTTACGGATTCAGTCAATGAAGAGAAGGCCGCTAAACACACAGTGAAGTCTAACTTGAAGGTATCTGAAAGACACGATCTTGCCATGATTTTCACATGCAAAGTTTGTGATACAAGATCTGTTAAGACAATTTGTCGTGAATCATATGATAAGGGTGTAGTGGTGGCTCGATGTGATGGATGTAACAATCTGCACCTGATTGCTGATCGACTGGGTTGGTTTGGAGAACCTGGTAGCGTCGAGGAGTTTTTGGCTACTCGAGGTGAGGAAGTGAAGAAGGGATCTGTTGATACATTAAATCTCTCTCTCGAGGATCTCGCAGGAAAGAAGAAGATTGAATTTTAACTTAGTGAAGGATCTGTTATTGCGATTATTTGGGCTGGTGATATCTTTACGTCAATGTTTCATCAATTTTAGTTGCAATTTACTACTTAAAAGCTGAATATATGTAAGTGGTTTCGCTTTTTAACGCAGGTTTTACAAAGCAACATAACATGTAAGAAAATGAAGATTTTTCAAATTGCAATTTTTAATCCTATCGTTTAAAAATCTGAGTGATTTCTTCGCTTCAATTCAGCTAGTTAACATCATCCTTGTTTTTCGTAAGAGTCCCCACGAGAAGGAAACGAGAAGTAAAATTCGCCTATTAATGTTAATTGGTGCAGTGGTGCTACTTAATCCCAATTTGTCATCTTATTATGCAATTGACCTCTAGCCTTTGAAACTTAGCAAATTCAACCTTACATATCACCTTCCCTTTTTTTTTTTTGGCATAATTTAACATTTTTAACTTGAAAAGACTATAATACCCTTTAAATTCTAAAATTAGTAAAAATAAGAAATAGAAAAAAGTGAGAAAAAGAATATAATTTAGTTGTATTTAAAAATGGCAGATTGATCTACTCCATCCTTCTAACGCACAGTGGGAGCAAACTAGAGTCTATTTGAACCAACTTTTCAGTTTGTCTGTTAATCAATTTATTTATTTTTTTTAGTACGTTGTTAATCAATTTATTTTTTTTTCATTTTTAAAAATTTTCCATTTACTTTATAATTTTTTTATTACTTTTAATTAAACGGATAATTACAGATGGATCAGGGCTGGGTACCTTTAGTCCATCCCACTCCCTCGGGTTTGCATATCGGAAAAATACTGAACCATTCAAGGCAGGCTCCCATCTGGTTTGAGGCCAATGAGGTATTTTTTTTTGCCATAAATCCCACAGTATTACAAAAATATATAGACAATTATATTGCCACTGTGATTTTTTAATATTACACCACGTTATGTTTACACCACAATTACATATATGTTTTTTTATAGATAAACCACGATCATTTTACTATAATAACCTTATCCAAATTAAAAAAAAAAAGGGAAAGAAAACAAAAAAAAATAAAATAGAAAACAAAAACAATCTGCATACCACAATTACCATTCAAGTCTTCCAATTCATTCGTTAAAACAGTTGGACGACAATTATTCAAGTCCAAAAAACTCATTTTAACATTTAATTTTTGCAATTTCCTTAAAATTTTGTTATTTTTTCTGCACGCTGTAATCATCTATGCCTTTTTTTAGTTTTACACATATTGGATTTTAAAAATATTCTTGAACGTTTGAAAGCATATAATGATTCGAGAAGACATTCAATACTCAATAACCCTACCCAATCATTGCATCAATTCTTTTTTTATCAAAGAAAATAAAAATAAAACCCACTTATTCCATTGTCTTATCATTTTCATTGCAAGCACTTAAATTTCAATTGTTTTCTTATGGAAGATTATGAAATTAGAGATTAATTTTTCATAAGGTAATATCAACTTTAATTATCGGCGAAATAAAAAAAAAGTTTAAAGAATAACATCAGTGGTCATATTGAGTTTCATGGAGAGAGAGAGAGAGAGAGAGAGAGAGAGAGAGAGAGGTGATCACCATTGGCAACACTATAGGGATCAAAAATGCGCTGTGAATGGAAGAGGATAAGAGCGAGGAATCTATTCGAATTGTAGACACTAAAAAGAGGAGGTGATTGAGGGGAAAAATGTGAATGTGGCGGAAGCAAAAAAAATTATGTCAAATAATTATAAAGTAAGGGTATTAACGTAAATTAATTTAAGGATTTTTAAGTAAATAAAAGAAATACAGTGTAATAAATAAATCTGTAGTGGTAATATAATTACCCAAAAGATATTTATGATTTTCATTTATTTACAGCATACCATTTTTTATTCAAATTACTGCACTATAATCTGTACCTTGTTCTCTTTATTCATAAAACTAAGGTCTCTATATATTTGCTCGTTGATCTTGGTACAAAAAGAATCAAATCCCTACATTTTAAGAATAAAAATGTTAAAATACCTAGTTTTGTACAGGGAGATCGGAAGAGCCGTCTTGTGTCATTAACACAATGTCATTACATTGTTAGCTGGGAAGCTGAGATCAGACTTCCAGTCCAAGTGGCATTGAGTTGCACAAGGAAACACACAATCATTGGACCGAATGTTGAATTCACTTCTTTTGTAATGTTAACATACCTAGGAAAGCTGAAGCTCGACAACCTGCACCTGCAAGCATCAGTAAGGATATACGAAGAGCCCAGTGATGTACATTATAGCCAGTTTTAAGGAGCGCCCCACAACGTTGTATGAGCCAAACACCATAATATCTGCAAGTGAAACGTTAATTAGTGATATACCACACAAGTCCAGATTTTCCAGATTAATATATATATATATATATTTTTTTTTTTTTTTGGATTCCCAGACTACAAGGCCACTGTTAATCATCTCATCTAAAAATGTGGAATAAGTGTAAGTGAGTACTTTTGCATGTATGCATTATCGAGATCTTCAAGCCATTTACGGACTTTCTAGAAGGATTCCGTTCTGAATATAATTTGTATCACAGGTATCTGAAAAAGGAAACTAAAGCCAACCTTTTTGCATTTGAGACAATGAATGCTTCTAATGCCCAGCTTGGGTAAAGCAAGTCTGACAAAATCTTCATAAAGTTACTATTTTTAGGCTGAGTCGAAAGGAGAGTCAAAACCACAGGTAGAAGTACGGAGCACTGCACAATATCAATGGATTAAAGTCAGCTAAAATGAAATCTAACATGTAAAATGCATGTTTTCTAGGACGAGCAGTGGACACCATTTATTTATGATAAAGTCATAAAGAAGCCAAAATCTTGTCTAGGAGATGATTTGGTGTGGTCCAAAGCAGCGAAGCAAGTATGCATTAATTAATTGAACAAAGTAAAAGATTTTATCATGGGGAGTGCCACTTACCAGCTGAGAAGGACCAGGCTCAAGAAAGATGGCCAATGCATAAGCTATGCCGGTTACACAATAAATAAGGCAAAGTAAGACAATGTAATTGTCCAGAAAGGAAGATCTTGGATTGCTGAAGAAAAAGAACATGGAGAGGTAGACCAATGGCTTGATTAGGGTATTAAAATGGTCTATTGTGTCTTTAGCAACAAAATGAGCAAGGCTGCTAATGCCAGAAGCACGTTCTCTTCGATATTGTAACTTATCTAAAGAAAATGTCCTCAGAGCTGCAAGTTTGCAAAGTAAAGCTGTAACAGGGAAGGAAGATGTGTTATTGACAAATGAAGATGAGACATGGACTGCTAATGAGAAAAAATAGTATGAGTGTTCAGTTATTTTTCATGTTTGACTTACAAGTAGCTATTACTGTGTAAGTATAACCAGCTGCTCCAAAGCTTTCATCGCTTCCTTTGGCAATTGATCCCAAACATGCACCAGCAATTAACAAAATAAGATAATCTATTGCTTGGATCCTAGCTTCTCGCAATCGCTGCTTAGCAATCCTGAGATGAATAGATGACATGAAATATCAGAAATATGTTTTATCATTCACCGTAAATGGCTAAGAACAGAAGCTGCATAACAGTATTTATCAACCCCAAATAAAAGCTTGGTGCTCATTCATTGCATGACGAAGCTAGGGCGGCAAATTAGTTATGGAGTTACATAAAATATTGTACTACAGGGTGTCTGAGGATCTTGTCTTCCCTAGTCAATGAAACTTGAACATTTACAAGGGTCTTTTCCTTGTAAATTCTCATAGGATTTGAAATTCAGAAATAAAACAAAATCATTCTACACTAGTTTATATGATACATGAATGTATCTAGAAATAAACTACTTCAAGAATGCAAAAGAGAAGGAAATTTTTCAACTAAAGGAGAGGAGTTATTTCAATATTCACCTTCCAAGGAAGTAAATATACTGTTGAAAAATGCTAGGAGTTCTCCTTTGGGACAAGTCCTTCGATCTCATGAAATTTGTGTGTAAAACATGACACCATGCTTCCAGTTTGTATTTCATATTTTGCAATAATTCTCCCCAGAAAGATAGTTGCTCAGTCCCAAAACTAGCAGAGGTTCCTTCACTTATAGAACTGAGATTCACATCAGGAATCATTAGCCTAGAAAACTTATTCTGCATATCAGGAGGTACATGATAACCTTTGTGAAGCATCCATCTAAGTGGGAGTTCTTCATAGCTCACACTTGAGCTTGTGCTTGGTTTAATCATTCCCTCCAAAACATCGATAAAATAGTCTGGAGGATTAACACGCTCTGGAACATTGATGTCAAGATATGCAAAGTACTCTTCAACTTCGCTGACTGGCCCATGATAGACAGTAAGACCTCCTTTTGCTAGAAGGATCAAATCGTCAAACATGTTGAACAAGGTATAGCTGTAAATGGAAATTGAATCCCTTAGTTACCGAAGTAATAAGGAGGCTGCCATTAAATATTTCCTCATGGTGAATTAAGCCCTTCTATTTTTGATTCATTTTTTCTTAGCCAGCGCAGAGCTGAGCTGAGTTCCTGAGAGGCTTGCTGACAGCTATGGCTCAAGCTTTTTACAAGCTGAGCGTAGTGGCTTACAAATTTTCCCCCAGTTAGACATAAAAATGTAAAACATTAAAAAAGAGTGAACTTTCATTAGGAGAATATGTGAGCCAGCTCATCCTAACTTGGGTTCTCTCATCCTTCTCATGAACCAAAGTCAAATTTGTGCTCATTCTAATTTGATCTGGGGTCTAAGCTTGGCAAGGTCATGAGCAGACTGGCTAGATTGGAGCCCCTGTATTTGTCTAAGTTGTACAATTCAAATGAGTAGAGATGAAACTTTCAAGAAATATTCAACAGTCTTAAATACACATGTATGATTTTCTCAGGAAGTTTCGTTGTTACACGAGACACAATTAAATCTCATCTAGTAAAAAAGTCAGTTAACAATTTAAAGGAAAAATTTGGAATTTTCATATTCATGTATAAGAAATCCATACTAGAACAAAGAAGTAGAATAGATTTCTGGAGAATTTAGGGGAAAGGATATTTAAAAGTTACCTCGGCTGGTGGACAACTGCAACTATGTTTACCCCCTCGAGGGCTTCACGTCTTAGTGCTCTAAGAAGGAGCTGAGAAGATGAACTGTCTAATCCTGATGTAGGTTCATCCAAAAATAAAAGAGAAGGTTCCATCACCAGCTCCAAACCAACATTTACACGTTTTCTCTGTCCTCCAGAGATGCCTCTCTTTTCAACTGTTCCAACTAAAGAGTTCCGCACAGGCTGCAAGCCCAAAGAATCAATCACTCTTTCAACAACAAGGACTTTGTCTGCCTTTGATAGATCTGCTGACAACCTTCATATATTTCAAAGCACAACATTTGTTACAGTGAAATCCTAAGAGAAACAAAGCCTCCATAACAGAAAAGAATTTAGCAAGAAATTGTAATGCCAAGCGAAACACTTGATTCACAATGTTTTCATTCAAGATTTTGAAGCCTGCAATACTGTCCATATTTGAGCTGTGAAGGCTTCTTTTACAGAGCACTCTTTATCCTAGATATTTAGCAAAGTGAAGCAGTCACGTTGTTTAGGGAATGAAGAATATTTCCAAATTGAGGTCTATGAAGTTGGCTGAGAGTTAAAAAATGTAAGTCAAAAATGGTGTGTTTATCTCAAAAGCGGCCTCATATTTATGAAGTTTAACAGAGATTTGAATTACCTGCACCTAGCACTGAACCATATATTCTCCTCCACAGTCATATTCCCATGCACAATATCATCCTGTGGCACAAAGCCAACAATCTTTTTGTATGAGCGGATTGATTCCACCTCTCCATTTATTAGAACTACGCCATTTGTTGTGCATCCAACAGTTTTTCCAGCAAGAGCTGAAAGTAGAGTTGTTTTTCCAGCTCCGGATGGACCCATGAGAGCAGTAATGCGACCGGGCTTGATTTCACCAGTGACAGACCTCAAAAGATGTTTCTTCTTTTCTTTTAGAGTAACAGTGAGGTTGCTGAATGCAATCTCAAGTATAGGTCTTCTTATGGTCACATTATTCATTGCCATAGAAATCACTCCAGAGAAGGTAAGAAGCTTGTTCTGCTGCTGTTGGGCTTTCTCCTTCTCAAGTTGAGCATATGCAAACTTGAAAATTTGAGTATTTGTACGAATATGTTTCTCCTTTTTCTCGATTTTTGTATGGTTGATGTCTGGATTTGTATCTAGGCTCCTATTGCAACCTTCTTCAGACTCATACAGATCATAGGTTTCTGTTTCTGTTCCTCCAGATTCAGCATCAAAGTGCTGAGAAGCACAAGAATTATAAGGCCGCAGGTGGTGATGCAATTAATGATATCTTTGGAGTTCTAGTTGGTTCAGTAGTCTAACCTGCTCGGTTGGCATGATCATATTTCTGCAAGAGAGAGTGCGAGAAAGTTGAGATTGCATTTCAATCGCTCTTCTCACAACTGCTTCTTTTGCAGCTACCCATCTTGCCTGTGCTTGAATGGTATCCTTTACACTTTTTGCTGCAACTTCCCTCGATTTGGCATATCTCCTTTCCCTAATGATGATAACTTTCTCCGAACAGTTATAGAAGATGAACAAGAAAAAGCTTGTCAAAGCCTGCAATGGTAAGCCAATTGTGGTTGCGTCAGAAGAGAAAAGTATTGAAGGATGCATAACCTGTATTCTTATAGAACTGCAGCAATGCATTTTTGGATCATTCAGAAACCAAGATTCGAGCAGAGAAAGAAGGATACACACAATTGCTTTAGTAAAACGCTGTGATTTTCAGATCACTAATTAGTCATTATTAGCTGCTAGATTTTCTACAAAACTTCTTGTCGCTGAGTGTAGGAATGTTAGAAATGAGAGCCTAAAAGCCAGTCATCAAGTTATTCTATATACTTCCTCATATTATATAGGTTGATATTTATTGATTATTAAATCATAACGGCATTCCAGGACAGGGCGGGGAGAAGAGAAAGTAATCCACATATCGGAACTCAAAGATAAGAAGTTAGAGGATAAGGTTTCCAGATATAGTGAAGCAGAAATGAGATTAAAGTTTTAATTTCATGATTAGAATTTAGAATTCCTGTCAGCTCCAAAGTTGTATTCTCATCTTCCTAGTTTGCAGTTCCAGCTTGCTAAAGAAACATGCTCAGCTCGTTTTCATTGCCTACCAAGCTAACATTTTATTTCTATTTTGGCAATTCTGTGGAGAGTTGAAAACAATTAGATGGACTAGGCACATAAGTAGATTATGACATCAGACGAAACAGTAAAAGCAGTCATAAAGCTCATATCTGGCTGTAGTCTAGAATTTGTGTAGAAAAACTTACGATTAGTGCCAAACCGTATGCAGTGATGTTTTGCCTAGTCGTGTTTGAATCACATGAAGTCAATTTGTAGCAAGCTGCAAATAGATATTACCATGTTAGATGATCAGACGAGCAAAAGGTTCTGGAAATTGATCACTGGAAATAATTAGTGTGCCAAGAAAACATTTGTTGTCATATGACCAAACAAATCAATATCATGTTACACTATGCAATTAGAGACTCACGTGTCTGAGATGTGGAGCCCATGCGGCAGTAATTCCTGAAATTTTTGAAGGAAACATATTAAGGATCAGCAGTAGGGGTGGTTTAAATATCCAACAGGGGAATGAGGGTACAGAACTCAAGTCCTAAAAAATGTACATCTGATACTAGTAGCTCAATGTTGATGATAATTGTCCTTTAAAATAAAGATCGAAACCAATAAAATCGTACTCAGCTGTTTCCGGAAGAGCAAGTACAAAGATGGTTACCCGCTGTCGCAAGATCTTTTTTCTGTATTTGTTGGACAGTATGATCCTGCAGAACAGAAAATCGCACCACCTCTACTGACATCTGCCCAAATATTTGCCCCTCCGCAGGTATAATTTTGCTTTCCAAGGGATGGTTGATAAAGATATCTGGCGCGATTAATCGAGAAATAACTTGAACCAGGAATATGTGCACGAGATCACTAGAAGAAGAATTCGAAAGAACATGAACTTACGGGTGACATAGACCTGAGGTAGCATTGAAAGTAGCTAGCGGACAGTAGGAACCCAAGGGGCAGGCTTCACAAATGCCAGAAAATCATTACCAAAGCTTAACTATCCTTAAACAATCAAATAACACAAGATAACAGTATGCAGTAACACCAAGTTATCACATATGTGCGTGCATTGAGATGCTTCATCAGGGTGGTGCTACTGGTTATGTGTCCTGTATAAGGTTTTCCCCAGTACATTGTGGATGCATGCATCAGATGTAGCATTAAGCCATATTCAACACAGAGGACAAGAATTAGTTTCACGTTCATTCTTAATATCGTGTCTAAACCTTCTTATTAAATATGAAACGTCAACAGATAATAAATCCCACGTCAAAAAAATTATGAAATAAATAGCCAACATATAAGACTACTACTCAAGTCTTAACCAGCATCATCTTTTAAAATGTACTCTCCAAGCGTTAATATGCTATCCATTCTTTTTTGTATTTCCCATTTAAGCCAATGAAGATATACCTCTTCTACCATGAGAAGTGGAGGTTGAAACCCACCTAGTTGATGTTATTAATTATACATAGACAATGAACTTGAACTAACAACTACTCTCTCTGTCCAACAAAGGTAGTCCACTCTCATTTTCGATATTGATTAAGAAATAATAATAATTATTATTATTGTTGGAAAAATAACATTTAAGCACAATTTCCTAATATAGCCTTTCATCCTTGTCCATATAGGCGGCCTTCTACTAGTATTCAAAAAGTGCACAATACTTCATGTCTATTCCGTCCCTTCTTTTACCTTCTTCAATTACTTCTAATTTTTCACCTGTTTCATATGCTTTTAATTTCTCTCCAAGCTCTTTCCCCATCATTGGTCTTCGTTATGACTGGATTCACCACCAAAGAGGTATACTAGTTTATTTATTATTACCCAACTTTTATACTTCATAATTCATATTGTTGATTACAATACACGTTCAAAAAGAGCACATAATAAAACTAAATTAACCACATTTTTACAAGGAAAGACGTGGAAAAGGAATATTGGACTATTTTTTGGGACAGTGGGAGTGTGGTAGGTGACGTTCTATACCAGTGAAATATCATATCATTGGCAAAGGAATGGAATTACGGAATCAATCACACATGCTACAGAAAAAAATGGAATTTATAGATTAGAGGGGAGACTCACGGATCATGCAGGTAAGACCCTGAGGGCAGAAAAAGCCCTCACAACATGGCTTGCAATCGAGAGTTCTGGGCAGCATTTTTTGGGAATTAGTGAAGTCAAACGTCTGATTCAAGCCAGCGCTACATGCCCAACCTGGCTCGCAACCCGAAACCCAAGCAGTTACGTTACAGTTCCTGTTGGGCTTCAGGTAAGTGGCGGCGGTGCCTTTATTCACAATGAAATTTTTGAAATAGAACTTCAAATCTGCTGCCGTACACAGTCTGTTGGGCAAATCTCCTGTTGACAGAAATCACAAACCCAGTTTAACTCTCAATCAAAGAGTAACTTCATCAAACCAGTTAACTGCTTCAATTTGGACTTGGTAGCAAATCTCCGGTTTTAGTTTCATTTTGTGGCGGGAAAGGAGCAACTACTCATGTTTTTACTTTTCCCTGCAAATTTCTTTGTTTTGACCAAACACGCTATGCGTGGTTAATTAATTATTTCTACTATTTTTATCCCGTCTTTCCCGTCTCGATAAAGGGTAGTATATTGCGAATCCCTTTCTAATACTATATGTGTCATTTATTATAGCACTACATTATACATGTGACATATATGTGGACACTTTATATGCATACTACATATATCATATGATATAGTGTATAACACATATAGTACTATATTATTTCAAAGTATATTGCAACAAATGACGAGAATGATTGATTCACATAAAGAATTAAAAGTAATTGGAGAAAACGGTGAAAAACAAAGCCATTTGGAGAGAGAGTAATTTTGTTCACTCTATTTAATGTGTATCTATACTTCATGTTAAATAGAGGTTAATTCCAATTAATATTAGAGGAAATTGCAAAAACTATCTCTTTTGAAAATGTCATATGTAAAATTAGACAACTTTTAAAACATGTGCAAATATGTCATTTTTCCTATTTTTTGGACAAATTTTCCCCTAAAGCATTGATTTAGTAATTTTTTTAAATAAGAGGAAATTACAAAAATTGATCACTTCTAATATGTTAAGTTCAAAAATGTCTATTTTTTAAACATATGCAAGCAATTGAGCCCAAACAAAAATTCTAATATTAATTTTAAACGCCTCAGGTCTTTGATCTCTTCATCCCGGCACCAATCTAGGCAATTGAACCCATCAAAATCTTCCTTGACATCTGCTAAACAATGTCTAAATTGCCCACGAATGCAGAATTTTATCATTGAAGAAACTTCAAATCAAGACTTGCATCACAGGTCCATCGTCAGATCTGTAATGATCGGGCAGGAATTCGACGTCATTGCAAAAGGGAAAGTTGCTCGGAACGCCGAGATGAGGCCAACCGCACTAATCCGCGACCGAAATTCGCCAGCGCGTGGCCTACACGCGCAGACGACGGTGTCTCAATTGTCGAGAAATGAAACTGTCTAAATTTACAGTATCTAATTGTTGAAATCTAACTGTCAAGATCTACAGTTTAACTATATAGATATGCAGATAACTGTCTAGAATTATCGCAATGAAATATCAGAATATACAGATAAATTATATAGACATTTTTTTACCAAACCGTATAGAATCTCAACGACTATTTGTAGAGAAACACAGATAAACTGTTGAGAACTGCCGGTTGGATTGGAAATTTCTTTTGGCTAAGTACGTGCACTATTTTAGCCCAATTATTGCTGAAGGACTTTCATGTAATTTTATACTTAAAAAGGACATTTTTTAACTAGTTTTCAAAAAGTGACATTTTTGAGTTTCGGTTTTTATTTTTTGCCATTTTAGAAATTGTCCCTTAATATTAATGATTAAATTTAATATTTTAATTAATACCAACACTTTGTCTTTCCCTTCACTAGTGGCGAGTGTGATTAGAATTAACCCCTATTTAACAAGAGGTATAAATACCCCCGAAGTAAACAAAATTACACCATTTGGAGAAGACGGGTTGGAGGGAAATGCTTGAGGGGCAAAAAGGACAAGGGAAAACTTAGGCATGTTCTATTTATATTTTTTAAATTCATTTGCAGTCGTATGTCTCAAGAGTAAATATTAAGTAAAAGAAGGATTTCATTTTTCTTATTTCGAGCATTTTCAAAATTTTAAAATGAAAAGCTCAAAACAAGGGAAAGAACATTTTGTCCTTTCGATTTCTTCAAGTTAAAATTTTAAAAATACTCAAAACAAGAGAAATAAAATCCTTCTGTTATTTTTATATTGACTATTGAGAGACAAGACTCAAAATAAATTCAAAAAAATATAAACAGAACTGGTTTAACTTAACTTCTAAATAAATATACCGGGTAGTGGGAAAAGCTAAGGGAATTGGCACGAAGGGGGCCAAATTTGACCGGTGTATTCTATAGACTCTATTAGACACTATTTTTATGGAGTTCAATAGATGCGGTGGCTTTTCTATTACTTCGAAAGTAGTTGCTTTAGCTTCAGCCATAGCCACTCGAATTTCCTATATAACTATTTTTTCAGAGAGAGAATTTTTATCATCCTGTATGAACTAATACAATGTCTAATACTTTTCCGTAATGGAAAATTATAGGTTAAAATAGCTGTGTGATATTCCTCCAAAAAGGCCTTTTATATTCTAGGATAAAGTTATTAATCAACAAAGAAAAATTAAAATTCTTAAAGGATGAGATCATAAGAGTATTGAATAGTTACAGGTAAGCAATTCACGTGGGACAAAGTAATCACGAAACCTTGACCAATGTACATTGCAATTCGTATTGTTTGTTGACCATAATTCATGAACTCAGTTATCATAGGAAAATGGAGCACCTAACAACACATCTTCATAGACTAAGAACTACGAGCTCATCTCTTTCATTTCCAATAGGGGCTTGTCACTACATCTATTAAACTCTATAAAAATATTGTCTGATGAACTCTATAGAATACACCAGTCAAATATAGGGGCTTGCCACTGCTTCTGTTGAACTCTATAAAAATAGTGTCTACTGGACTCCATTGAATTCACTGGTCAAATCAATTGGAGGGGAAAGGGTTAAAAAATAGGACTGCATCTATTGAACTCCATAAAAATATTGTCCAATAGACTCTATAGAATACACCGGTCAAATTTAGCCCTTTTTTTAACTTTTTTCCCTCCAACTGATTTATTCCACCGCATTCCCCCATACATAATTATTTACCATTGGTTGGGTTGGGTTGGGTTGGGTTGGGGTGGGGTGGGGTGGGGTAGGGGAGGCGAACCAATTTTCTTTTTTCTCTCAATGTTAGAATTGCTCTTATGAAAAATAAATAAAATAAAAAAAATAAAAGATCCTAGAGCGGGTGATTATTCAAAAATGAATTGTCAATTTGCATCACGCCATTACCTCTATTGCCTAGTAGATAGACACTTTCATAACGCTACACAACCCCCAAAAAAAATAAAAAATAGTGGAGTGATCAGTTGAAGTAATGTTCTAAATTTTGGCAACTAGAGAACAACATTTTAAAGTTCATTGACTAATTAAGGCTACAATCTCACTTCATCAGTTAATGAAACATTTACTTACACTCTGGGTTAACATTTCGAGAGGAGTTATTAATTTATCAAATGTTAAATTAACATGTCGATATAGGAAAATTATATTATTTAATCTAGATTATTAATATATCAAGATTTTATGGAAATTTGCATCTTCTCCGTGTGAAGAAGAAAAAGAATTAAAATTTTGAATAGAGAGAGAGAGAGAGAGAGAGAGAGAGAGGCAAAAAAAAAAAAAAAACTTGGTCTCATTACCCATAAAATATATAGGTTACTTACACATGATCCAAATTCAAAGGAGCCGCAAACTGCTACAAAAGTACTTAAAAGCACCATCCAAATTGAGCCATTTTTCCTACTTGTTTCGTCTTCAGACTCAGAATCCACAGATTTT
>CAVNYN010286981.1:0-10071 GCA_963692815.1 Nyctanthes arbor-tristis
TCAGCCCGGTGCCACCTGAAAAGGGAGTGTTTCCACTGGACCACATGCATCTATGTGACCTGGTAATTTCTCATTGATCAATGATCACATATTCTTCCCTTTTTCTTTAATTTTTGGGGAATATTTGAGAAAGGGTTTTTGTTTTTGTTTTGTTTTGTTTTGTTTTTTTTTTGTGGGGGGTGGGGGGTGGGGATGTAAAGAGGAAGACACTGAATGACTGATATAGACCCTTGTTGCGTTTATATACGGTGATGAGAACGTCCTGATGTGCCTGCTTGTTTCAGGAGAAGAAAGAGTATATCAGTTGTCTAAAAACTTCAGGCCATAAATCTGAAAAATGTAGACATTTCTCTAAGAAGTACCTTGAGTGTCGTATGGAGAAGTAAGTTATGAGTCTCTCTTTTTCTTTTTTATAATTTTCGTTGTGATTTTCTTTTTGTATCTCGACAATGAATTGCCATTGATTTAACTTCTGGTTATGTACGTAGCTTTGCATTTCAATCCCCCCACCCCCGGGGCCCAAAAGTGGGTGGGTGGTTTGGGGGGGTTTTATAATGGTTCCCAGTTTTCAAGGTGAATTGGGGCGTAACACTTCAGCGTTGTGTTTTGAGCATTATAACTGCTTTTGGTGCATTTTTTGTTTTCCAAAAAATTATGTGTCGTAATTGGAGGTGTTAGTCAGATTCATTTCAGCCCTTTTAATGTGTTTTTGCTATTTAAATTTTGGAAGTGTAGTTTTCAAACTTTTCTAGATCGGAAGAGTCTGAGCTTCAGTTTTATCTTTAGTGAGATATGATTTTAACCCTCAGTGTTGTCTTTAAAATTTTTTTATCAACTTTTATTAAAGCTCATATTGGTACAATGAGCAAAATATCATAAAGTAAATATGGTATCTGGCTTTGCAGGAATCTAATGGCAAAGCAAGATATGTCGGAACTAGGATTTGGAAAGGAAAAGGAGTTGGAAGCTTCTTTGGGACAGAGGACAGATAAATGAAGATGTCCAGCTAAAAGATGTTTCAAGAAAATAGTTATCCGTATTTGCATCAATAGGGATAATCAACCGATAGGCACATATCTATGGCAAAAACATGTGAAAGATAATGCCATAAGACACTTCACGTTTTCAGTTTGCAATTTTATCAGAATTGAAGTAGCAGGCAAAATACAGGATTTTAATGTAACTTGACAAACTGACAGTAGAGATTGGGAAAAACAGAGATCGGAAGAGCACTGAAGTTGTTCAATGAAGTCAGGTCTTGTCAGTTAGCAGTGCTGTTTCTGATCCTGTTGCAACTCATTCAATTGCATGGTATTGCACTCTTCCTGGTTAGAAAATTTTGTTTATGCTGCGTTTCCTGAAACTAGGCCTAGTCGTCACTATTATGCTTGAATCTTGATATTATAAGAGAATACAAGCCACCTATGAAGTAGCATGGATCGGTATGGATGCATTTAAAATATGTGGAGAAAGATATGAACCCAAAACAGCTGGAAAGGGTAGCCAAATCAGAAGGTTGGCGCAATGACTGAAGAAAGCAGTGACGGCGTCAATTTGATGGAAGTAGGGCACCATGTGGTGTAATTTTTCTATAAATACTATGGATACCACGTGATTGCCACACAGACAATACGTGAGATCGGAAGAGCACACGTGATATCATTGGAAGCTCATGCGCCACACGGTGCACACGTGGCAGTTTGTGATTGATTGATTCGATTGATATTGCAATCTAGATTTTACATTGTATGTGAGCCATTATACAATGCACATTTCATGCACATTTTCTTTTAGAAAGTGAGTGACAGAATGAATACGGGAACAAACAGCTCTTCCGATCTCTAGTACTATAATTTTACAAGAAATTGAGATAAAAGTATATTATCTAGTACAAATTCTGGGTAAAAAGGTAATCTTTCATGGGGTCCCAATATTTGTCCTGGGAGAAACTAATTGGTAACATGTAACCAAAATATAAACTCACAACAGAGATCGGAAGAGCATATGTATCCTAAATATATGGTATAAAGATATGGTGGATGTCTTAATACATCTACTATGAATACATAATCAAAATTTTTTCGTTGTTATAATAATTATGTTAACATAACACTTTTATGTTATTCCCAATTATATTGGTGATTATCATATGAGACAGTGAGACTTTGATTTTTTCATTTTGGGTGGTGATGACACGAAATTAATTATTATAGATACAGTTGTTATAGTATTAATATATTCATCATACTATTTTTCATCTACTCATTAATTTTTGCTAAAATAATTCAACACGGTAATTAACAAAACGACTTAATTTTCATCCGATTAAAGTTTAATGATCAAATTACTGGAAATTGAACTGAGGGATGTAATTGCTGCTAAATCAAACTGTATGGATCTAATTTTGTTAGATCAGAATTTCAGTGAACTAATTACAGATATTTAAAATTTAGTGATCTAATTATAAGTAAAGTAAACTTTTAGAACAATTAACTGGGTGTTTTCCCATTTCAAGTCAAATATAGAGGCCAAAATTTTCAAACAAAAATATTTTGGACCCGTAGCCTATTTCCCTCCGACGCCCCGCTCAAAATAAATTCACCTGCTAATTCCCGGCGTTCCTGTTGCCACCGCCGCGCCGGAATGGACTCCGCCACCTCGAGGGAGGCCGAACTTCTCTCTAAAGTCCAGTCATCAAATGACCTAATGGGAATCCACAGCTCATATACCAAATACCTCGACCCCTTTACTATCCATCTTAAACCAACCACCACCAAAAAATCCTCGAAATCGACATCTACCTATGACCAGCGCGCAATACGAGACCTTGCGAAACGGTTCTTACCTTTTCTATACAAATCCCTCACTTTCATGCCCAAACGGCTCTCTGAATCCCCTAAATTTGCCCACCATTTTGCGGTTGAACTGTTTAATGCTTACCAACTTTGCCTTCGCTGCATTGAATTGATAGCGCCGGAGCTTTCGGGCAAACCTTATTTAGTGCAGCTTCATCGGCTCCGGTACATTCACTGTTTGGAGAACTGGGAGTTGTATAAGGAGGCAGAGACGGAATGTTTTTTAGTGCTCAAGAACTTTCAGGGTATTGTGGACGGTGAATCAAAGGGTAAAGGGAGGAAATCTAAGGCCCGGCTGGTTCCTAGAGTGAATGAGGAGAGTGTTGATCAAGAATTTGCGGCTTTGGTGTTGGAACCTGTGTTGACATTATTGAAGTGTGCATCAAAGAATCAAAATAAAGAGAATGACTACTACTGGAGAGTCATTGCTGTGGCAGAGGAATCCCAACCATGGTTCAGGTATGGTACATAGACTAGTTATGCCATCACCTTTACTTTTATGTTTATGTTGATAACTGTTGGTGTCTGTGTTAATAACTCAGTGTTCTGGAAGCCAAGGAAAGAGATAAATTCTACAGATCACTTGCTCTCAATTTACTTCGAATTACTATGTTTTTGGTTGGGGACTTAACAATTTTCGAAGTTGATTTGATACTGAAGTTTTCTCTGGCAACATTTGAAGCATATAAGCAATCAACTGCACTAGATGAAATGTATAAGGTGAAATATTATTAGTTCTGATGTTATTGGATATGTTGTGCTCTGCTCTGGTGGCTTTTATGCTGACTATTCTTCTATTTCGTTGGCTCTAGTTTGCTACCAGGATATGTTCTTCTCTTTTCTCTCAAGAAAATGACCCATGCAGTCACAAAATTATTGACATATTGAAATGTGTGTTGAACTTTATGGCCGCAGAGTGCAAGGTAATTTTGATACTTGCAATTATTGCCAATCTTTGATGTGCGGAGTATTCATGTTAAGTGCACTTGTGGTCAATTGAAATGAAGAAAATGTGGACTGCTTGCAATAGATCATTTCATGATTGTTTTGTTAAGCACAAATGGCATATGAAGTTCATAGTTTGCCAAGATACTTCATGTGTTGGACAAGAAATATAACTCTTAACTCTTAACAATTTGAAGTTTAGATGACGTGGAGGGACATCAATTTGATTCAACATTCACCATTTGCATGGTCAAGAGGAACTGTTCTAGTATTATGCTTTCCGTGTTTACTGTATTTTTGAATTTGAATGATTTATGTGCCACATCCATGTGGAAATTTCATAACTAAAGGCCCATTCACTCAAACTCATTTTTAACCACACATTTACCCATTAAAATAATCTTGCACGTAATTCGTAACTTTTCCTTACTTTCGAACCACACATTCTCCGACACGACGCTCTTCCGATCTCAAAATCAATTCTCCAAAAATAATTTCCATACGGGCCCTAATTCACATGATAGATTAGTCTAGGAGCCTTGATCTACAGCAAGGTACTGAGATACAATGTGTGATGGGTGTTTGAAATATTTGGTTGTAGTTTAGTTTTCAAATCAAGTAGTAGATAACATTATAATGTGCAAACAAAGATACGAAGCAAACACCCCTTTGTTTGCAGGCCACTTGATGCTCTTCTTTAAGTTATACCTTTCATTTGTTAGTCATTTTAGCAAATATCTCGTCGCACTAAGTTATTATGCTTCCTTGGCAGGTGGGTGTGGAGAAAGAAATACAGGATTTTTTGGAGCTCGTATGTTATTGTGTAAATAAATGTCGAGGAATAGATTTGAATGTTTCTGATGCTGTGGCAGGACTTCGGAATGAATTAGGGGGCGACTTTTATCAGGTATCCTTCTTGCATGTCGTATTAATGTGCTTCTGAATATGTGGCCTTATAATAATTTATATGCATAATTGAACACAGTCCATTCCATGACAATATTTATGTTGTTTTTCTTGAAGGCATTTACTTCCATTAGTTTGATTCTGAGGCTGTATGCAACTGGATTGTTATTGTGTCCATCTAATTGCCTGTCAGAGAGTGGAAAGGTCTCAAACTCAAGTGAGATTAGCAATAGATCCACCCTTCAGTTCTTGCAGAATAACAGGGACATGCTTCAACGACTGAGTGCTTTAATTAATTTATCTAAAGGCCACTTCAATATTGGTGGCAAAGAGAACATCTTCCTTCAGGAAAGAACGTCATGTTTATCTTCTTTTTGTGATGCTCTCAAGTTTTTGTGTCAGCCAGTTGCTGAATGCATCCTTTCTGAGAAAAGGGAGATTTTTGCTGAGACAGACAGTGCGTTGTACTGGGCCAGCCTAGGGAGTATCCAGGATGCATTTCAACACTTCTGCTATGTCTTTCTCCATTATCTAAGGTATTGGCTTTCTATGCTCCAGACTAAGGTGTATTTGGAACCTTCTTCGTTTTTCTTTCTTCAATTATATCTAATTGCATTTGCCCATAACTGTTTGAGTTTATCCAAAGTTAGAAGTTACTAAAATAGAAATAATACGTGAGCAGCTGTATGGTTTCTGTTTCTTTTTAGATGCAGTCCGTCTGAAAGGAAGATTGACACATCTGATGAAGATTGCAAACTGATATTTTCTGTGGCAGTGGCTAATCTTGTGCTTTCATTCAAAACTGGCTATAATACCAAGGTTCTTGTTTTATCCTATTAATATTACAGTTTGTAGTTATTACAAATATTAAGAGTATTCTATCAATTGACATCTTGATTCAATGTTAAATCTGTCAAAAAGCAACGGAAGTGGTATCATTGCTAATGTATTTCTCATTTCTGATTGCAGGAGACTGTCAATACAGTAAAGCATGTTATTTTGTTTAATTGGTTTCCAGCTAAGAGGCTAAAGAAACTACATGTTCCTCTTCACAATGTAGCTGTCATTTTGAACAAAAATAAGCGGCTGAAAGAGGTACAAAAGATTGGACACTCGAGTTTTTAGTGCACTGCTTGGGATTTTTTTGATTATTTAATTTTTTTCTTCTTATTGTCAGATTTAAGGACCTTTTTTCTTCTTTTGACAATCATAGCTATCATTTTCTCTGGCACTACCAAGTATTTTAGATGATATTTGGTTTACTCAAATTTGATGTCATGTTATTTGAACTTCCATTTTCCTTTTTCTCGACTAGTTGAAGAGACTTCCTTTTCTTTGTAGTTTTAAAAGATCATAATTCATTGTTCACATTACTTCTCCTACACTTTTAAGTATTGCTCTTCTTAAAAATTGCATTACTGCCACTTCAAATGTGTCAAATTTTTGTATTAATTTCATTTTCTTATTCATCTTATGAAATGAGTTGCTTGTACATTTGTCTTAGGATCTTAGCTATCATACCATACATTTCCGTTTTGTTTGGTGTATAAAATTAGACTCATGATGTTCACATACATGTATGAGTAGTCTGCTTATCCAAACACCAGGGTAGTACTGATACTGATATGTTATTATGTTTCATGCAGTCTGTAAAAGCTCTAAAGTTATGTGTCAAAGCTTTATGGAAATGCGTAGTAAATCTCTGTAGGACGCACATTGACAAAACAAATAAACTTGAAGATGACTTGGCAGAAGATAGTATTGCAGATCTTGTCAAGGAGGCTTCAGAAGAAACTGCTTTTCTCTTAGATTTACTTGATCAGGAAGACGGCTACAATATAAATAAAATCATTAGGGAATGCCTTGAAACTTGGTCTGCTGCCATAAATTTGGTAGAAGCACTGCCACCTCCAGAACGCGTTATGAGATATTGGATAAAGGTGATATCTAAAATCTCCGTCATGCCATTAATACTAGTTTAGTTTTCCGGATAAAGGTGATATCTAAAATCTCCTTCATGCCATTAATACTAGTTTAGTTTTGCTGATCTGATTTTGACTTTACTATCAGAAAGCTTGTAAACTGTCAGAGGATGTGGAGGTAGACCATGTTGCAATGTTATACTCTTTAGCTTCATCTTCTATGGAACTGTCGAAAAGAACACTAGAAAAATTATTGGAACAGGTTGTCCTTCTATTACTCACTCTTTTTTTCTCTCTAAGTTTTTCCTCTCCTTTTCCAACATACACTTGCATAAACAAATACTCACCCACTCACTTTTACATACAAAGATATAATCTTGGAGTATAAGGACCAATCTGACATTTCTTGTCTAAAATTAACAGGAGCTTCTCATGTACAAAGAGATGAGTTCTTTGAATCTGAGAGTATGTTACAAAATGCGTCTGGAAATCATAGGTGTTCTTTTAGAAGAGGTTTACACCACTAAAGATAAGCGTTTAGACAAATCCAGAATTCTTATTGAAAAGGGAAGCGAATTAAGAGCTGATGGAACTGCACGACAAAATGAGTCCCTGCAGTGTCTATCTGATGCAATATCAACATTGGCAAGGCCTTGATGCATTTCTTTGCTGTGATTTATTCTGCAAGTTGAAACCTATCATGGGTATTTGAATGTTATCTTTGGATCTAAGAATTACTGATATTGAGTTGAAATTTTGGGTGTTTTGGAACAGAAGGCTATTTACTCAAAATCTAAAAGCTGCAGTTCCCGCGTTCATCATCTGTTAGTTCGCGCTTACATTCTACGTGCACTTTGTACCCAAGAGGCTGAACATAACTCAAAAATAATTTTGCAAGAAAGGCTAGTCTCCGGCACTGATTAATTCCTAATCTTATTACTGGTCATAAAACATCTTGTTGATGACTGAGTACTTGTGTGTTTCCATTTGTTTAATGTTTTCTTGTCCTTTGTTTGAAACAGTAACTTTCTTCAAGATATTCAGGCTGCAGTTGAACTCTGCTTGAGTCCAAATCATTGCCATGAAGATGACCAGTGCATGATGAGGGAAAATGTGCTAAATTTGTTATATATAACCATTGATTTGCTATCAGCGAAGGTAAGGGTCTATACATACATGTGGCGTAGTGCTGATTTGGAGTTCTCAGATGTCGATAATCTCGTTATTTTCTGTTTCTGCCTATTCAGGGCTACCTGGAAAGTCACCAGGGAATGTATGATGCGGTGATCCAGTTATTTAACCAGGAAAAAATTCCCCTAGATCGGAAGAGCTGTCTGAACTCTGGAAAAACAGAAGGCTCAGTCATGCCCTCTGTGCCTCACCTATGAACGAAGTGTTCATTAGAACTTTTTCTAAGCATTGCAATCAATTTCTCAAGTCTGATGACTTCTGGAGGACCTGTATGACGGAACTGAAGCCATTAGTAGTTGGTTTTAACCTCACCAATGATGATATTAAGCAAGCTGCTTCTGATTTTATTTCCAATGTAAGCACCCCTAATAATTTATAGAGTGTTATCTGTATTTCAGGCTGAAAGAGTACACAACTTCATACTGGTCAGTAACTCTATGTTTCCTTTTTGTAGGATCCTCAATGCAGTGGCTCAATGTTTCTTTCTTCCCATCTCTACTACGATTTGTCCGAAAGACTGATTTCAAGTGGAGAACTGCTTGAGGTACCTTGAAAGATACTTTGGTTTGTGAACATGGATGTTGTATTAACTTAAAAGTGCCCTAAAATAGTGTAGCCCTGGGCAGTGTGGGAATGTCTCTCCTTTTCTATACTTGGATGGATTATATTGTTGCTTGAAGAAAACTAGAAACTGGATAGGAAGAAAAGGGTTTTTGCAGTTGAATGAATTATCATGAAAAAAAGTAATTAGGCTAAACTGTAAAGACATTTAAAAAAAAAAAGAAAAGGTCTTTTTCCTTCTGCAATTTAATTTGATTAATTAGTGGAATTGCATTCAAGTTGAGCGAATTACTTTTGTTGATTGTCGCTACTTAGATTGGATACCAACCTTTTCTTCTGCATTTATAGAATGGGATATTGGGATGGCTTTTGAAGAAGAATACACGAATATCCAAACATTAAGATGAATGACCCATACTTGTTGAACCATCTTTTTCTAGCCTTCGGAATTTAAGAATTATAAGGAATAAACAACAGTTGAATATCTTGGAGCATTTGGTTTCACAAATTTATTTGCTCTAGTTCCCTGAAGGAATCGGTTGCTGTCATTGAGCTAGTCATATCTAATAGTAAGTAAATGTCTGATAACATCATGCAAATATGACAGGCTCTTTTATATGCAAAAGAAGCCCATAGATTAAGGACGAAACTTCTGCAAGAAAAGTTCAAATACACAGTAGGAGAGGATCAAACTGAATTTGTTGAGGAGAATGGGGAGATCATCGAAAAGAGCTACCATAGCGTTCAGACATTTCAAATTCGTTACTTAGTGGTGGTCAAAGGGTGGTTGGGCGATGGCATTTCTTGTGATTATGAGGGCTGCGTGCTTACTCCTTGGAATGTGCTTAGCTGTTACCTGGAAAGCGTCTTACAGGTACTGGCCTTTTGCTATTCAAACATTGCGGTTAAGGTGTTGATATGATATAATGTATCTGTAATGTATAATGTATGATATCTTACTTGGTAATCACAGGTTGGAACTGTTCAGGAGATCCTAGGAAATTATTCTGAAGCTGAAAAGCATATGTGGTGGGGAAAGAGCATCTCCCAGTTTGTGGGCTTGCCACTTTTTGAAATTTCTTTTTCTTCCATGTTAGGTTGGTCGTTTAATTCTGCACCCTACCTTATCATTTTTAATTAAAGCAACTCACTTTCCAATTTAAAACTTTATCAGGAAAACTATACCGCAAAAGAAAATTTTTGGCCCAGGCAGAAAAAGAATTATTTGGTGCTAAGAAAACCTTGGATGAAAACCGCTCTGTCATTTCTTGCATGAAATGTGTGTGTACACTGGAAGTTACTATCAATCAGCAACTTGGAGATTTGTTCTTATCCAGATCGTGTAATAGAGAAGAACAGTCAACCAAGAGATTATATCTTGCCAAAAACTCATACAGATTAGCATTAGAGAAGCTCAATCTTTCTGCATGGAGAGATTCTGAATTGACTACTGAAAAATGTAGGGGCGAGCAGGTCATTTCTAGCAGGAACTCATTTTCTGGTTGTGCGCCTGATCTTGTAGTGGCAAAAAATTCATCTTCTGCAAATGGAAAGCCTGAAAGTAAATTTAATACCAGAAGATCTAGAAAAACTAAGAAGGAATTGAAGTGTGATACACAGACACATGGTGCCATTGTTGGTCATAATCGTCGAATGACTCGTTCCGCATATCGCTCTTTAGGTGAAAGTTG
>CAVNYN010286983.1:0-12650 GCA_963692815.1 Nyctanthes arbor-tristis
GTTAAATGATGATAATTATCTATTAGTTATTAAAGTTAATAGTGAATTATTTCAAAATGGTGAATGAATAACGCAAAAGTGAATAAAATTTTTTTAAGAAATCAAAAAATCTAAAATATCACATAGATTACCACAATATGAAACAAAATGTATAAAATGACCTTACTAAAAGGGTTTTTGGCGGGAAAATTGTGATACAAAGGTACCGCAACTCCTTTCATTTATTTAATATATATATTTCACATTTTTTGAACATTTTAAACAATTTCTGCCTTAAAATTTTTATAATAACATTCTAATTCTAACTAAAATAAAAGGTGAGAAATAACAAATAAATAAGTCAAATATTGTGAGTTTTTTTCATTACAAAAAAAACAAATATATTTCGTTGTGTCACAAAAAAAAATTTTATTTACTTTTTTAATAATTATTTTACAGCCACTTTTTTATTAATTTTTGGTTTCTATTTAATAAAAACTGATCTTAACTTTTTGTTTTTAGCACGTATATTGCATTGAAAAAAAAGTGAGATCACTTGGTATAAACGTCAACTTTAAAATGTTTGTGGTGAAAAACGTTGAAATCTGAAAGCTGAGGGGGTTGAAATCTGAAATCTGAAAATGGACTCATTTAAATTTGTTTAAACTCATGATTTATTTAAATTTTACTATATGACTTTGTATTATTGATTCATTTTTTTCAAAAAGACAACTTAAAATTTAAACCAAAAGTGAATATAAACAAACACATACTACCTCTGTTTCAAAAAGATGGTCTAATATTTATTTTTTATCTGTCTCAAAAAATAATTCACTTTACTATTAAAAATATAGTTGAAATATTAATTTTTTTATATTTATATTTAATTTGTACTGTAATCAACAAAATAGTGTTTCTTAAAGTGAAATATTTAATAAATGACATGATATATTAGAGCATCCACAATAGGGGTGTTAAATCACCTTTTTAATGCTATGTATTAGCTACAACTCACAAATAGAGCTACAATAGAGGGATTAGTAAATGTATTAAAAGAATCTTTTTAGCTTCAATTTAAAATTATTGTTGAAATTACAATAAATTTAACAATAATAGTGTCATTCTCTCACTCACTTTTGATTTAATTTATATAGTAATTGTTAACTTTGAACTTTTGGGGAAATAAACTATAAAAATTGACTAATAAGCTTTATTTGTAATTAAATTTAACACTTTTAATGTGTTAATTTTAACATCTTTAATGTATTAATAATTGATAACTAAATATGAAATATTGATGTGTCATTTAACAATCACTTAAAGTCCATTTTTTAAGGGTAATTTACTGCTAGCGTCCCCAACCTTTCAAGTTTGTTGAGATTACATCCCCAACCTTTAATTTTTGTTGTGAAGGCCTCTAACCTTTCAATAGTATTACACCTAAAGTCCCTCTAACGTTTTCCATTTATTTTCACTGTTAAGGTCAGAGGTATTATTATAAAATAACTAAAAATTGAATATTTTTATAAAAAAAAAACAGAGGGGAGACCCCCCACGTGTTGCCGGAAATGGCAGCACTTTGCTGCCATTTCCAGCGGCACGGGGGGATCTCACCCCCCCTTTTTGGCCAGAAATGGCGGCCCAGATAGCTGCCATTTTCGGCCAAAAAGGAGGGAGAGTTCCTCCTCAAATGGCAGTCAAAATGGGGGAATCTCCCCACCTTTTTTGGCCTGAAATGGCAGCCAACATAGCTGTCATTTCTAGCAATCAAAAAAGGAGGGAGACTGCCGGCAATGGCAGCCAACATGGCTACCATTTCTGGCCGCCAAAAAATGGAAGGAGTCTCCCCCTTGTAGTGCTGGAAATGGCAGCACCACTGTCGGGAATGGCAGCACTTTGCTACCATTCTCGGCCGCGCATGGAGGTCTCTCCTCTCTCTCTCTTTTTTTTTTTTAAAAAAATTAAAATATTCAATTTTTAATTATTTTACAATAATACCCCTGACCTTAACGGTGGAAATAGATGAAAAACGTTAGAGAGACCTTAGGTGTAATATTATTGAAAGGTTAGGGGCCTTCACAATAAAAATTAAAGGTTGGGGATGTAATCTCAACAAACCTGAAAGGTTGTAGACGGTAACTGTAAGTTACCTATTTTTTAATTATTTGGCAAGCTAAATTTAACAAATTCATTGTAGATGCTCTTAGAGAAATAATTTTATATTTTCAACACTATATTAATTGAGTATACTTAATACTGCCCCCGCCTAAAAAACACGATCTTATTTTTTCACATATATTAAGAAAAATTCATTTAATAGTATCGAAAAAGTAAATTTTAATATTATTTCCATGTTATACTCTTTTATTTATTGATTATTTTCCATTAATAATTCTTTTTTTAATAAGAGTAATGCTACACGTATATATTAGTGTATAAACATGTCTATAAATAGAGAGTAAAATTATAATTTAAGCCATATATTTTCTCATTCTTTTAACACACAACATGACGTAAAATTGTAATTTCAGGCCATTTTTGTAAACGTATTTGTACAAGTAGATTAATCTTTTTTATAATTATACACATTAAATAAAAATATATAAGAAAACTAATATTTCAACTATAAAAGTTGACCATATTTTGAGACGGATAAAAAAAGAAACAACACTGTCTTGAGGTAGTATTTATGAATGTTGCAGTTGGAGTATGTCTGCGGAGTTCGAATATATCATCGTTTTATTCGGTCACGGCGAACAGTTCCTAAATTAGAAACCCAACTTACAGCTTCAATGGGGAGCAGAAGAAATTCTTCGGATTCCCCAACCCAACAAGAATCGAAGAAAATCAGGTACTCTACTGATCTAGTTCCTAATCTAGCGCTACAAATCATCAAAGAAATCCTGTTAAGACTCCCCGTGAAATCCCTATTGAAATTCAGATGCGTTTCTAGATCATGGCTTTCCTTAATCTCCAGTACACAATTCGTCAAAAACCATCTGGAATTTTCAAAAAAATAACCTGAATTCTGTAAACCATAATATCATTATCACCACCACGTACCCCCATTGTAATCTGAAAAAATGCTCAGTTACATCTCTGTTCAACGAGCCTAGGATTGCTGCGGAGTCACTAAATTATCCAGTCTCAAGGTCAAGGAAACGTTCGGCTATGTCTGTTTCGGTAGTTGGTTATTGTAATGGGATTATTTGCATAGCCAAAGATGAGAAAGATTTGTTTTTGTGGAACCTATCTGTGAGAAAGTCGAAGAAATTACCTGATGAAATGTCCCATTCGTGCAAGGGTTCTATATCCTATATGGGTTTGGTTTTGATTAACTAGATCGGAAGAGCACACGGTTGTGGGCGTTTTCTCTGCATTTGGAAATGCAGTTGGATATGTGACTATGGTAAAAATTTATAGTTTGAGGTCTAATACTTGGAGGCAGATGCAGGATTTTGAGGGCGGAGTGCCTTTGGATGATTCGGGCATGTTTGTACATGGGAATCTCCATTGGTCTGCCACTCCTGAGGAGGGGTTCAGTTCTGGGTGGGATATTATATCCTTTGATATCACAAAGGAGACCCATGGAAAGGTAGAGCAACCAAATTATGGGAAAGATGGTTTTGATTCAGTATTAGGGGTGGTAGGGGGATGCATTTGTGTACTTTGCAGCTATCCAATGGCAGCTGCTGATGTGTGGGTTATGAAGGAGTATGGGGTTAAAGAGTCGTGGACTAAAGTGTTTACAATTGCATACCTTAGTAAACCGACGAAATCAATGTACTCAGTATGACTATCAATACTACCGAATGGGGAAGTTCTATTGACCATTGGATGTTCTTTTCTAGTTTACAACCTGAAAAATAATTCTTTCAGGGCTCCCATGATAATTAATGTGAATAATTTCCTTGAAACAAAGACCTACATTGAAAGCTTACTTTCACCTCTTGCTGCTGGATTAGGAATGATATGAAAGGTATTACAGTACTAAATGGCTGTATTATGTACTTTTTCCAGCTGTCTACCTTCTTGTACTCATACACTAGGGATCTTCTTAGTTTCATTGAACTTTTAGTTGTGTTTTCAAGTTACTTTCTCTGCACTTTTATGTGTATTTTACTTGCGTGGTAAGAGGGAAAATTGCTATTTTGAACGGGATGCTACCTGTTCCTTGTATGGTGTATATATATATATATATATATAGAGAGAGAGAGAGAGGGAGAGAGATAAATGTGATCTCATGGACTGAGATGTTTTCGGGGTGTTCTTTTCTTTTGTGCTCATAAAAATAAATTCAAGAGTTAAGTTAGGAACATACATGGAATCAAGACGAATTCTTGAGCTGATCATATTTACAATTTGAGAGAATTTTACATGTAATGGGTGTTTGTGTAAAGCAACGGGAGAAGGTGGAATTATTGAACGATAATGCGCTATTACATGACAAACTGAGTCTTCAAGCATAAAGCAATTGTTCGACAATTACAGTCGACCCTTTTGGAATTATTGAAAGGAAAACGCTTCTTTGCCTAGCAATATTTCAAAGCACTTGATGAACATATATTCTCATAAAATTGAAATTATCTTGTAATGAATTTCTTTTCGAAATGTTGTCTTCCAATATTCTGATAAAACAGAAATTATCTTCCAATAATTCAATAATAATAATAATAATTTTCTGCCTATCTTTACAAAATTTTCTTAATTTTAGCCCAACAATAAAAATAATAAAATTTTAAGATAATGCTATGGATAAGTATTTGATTCGGTGGTTCAAATTGTACTTCGATGATTAGGATGTTGGAGGATTAAATCCCCACCATTATATCTTATTTTCACACCACATTTCCTTATTCTCTCAAATATCTTTAAGATAAATTTACATTAACAACCTTTTTTTAAACCTTTTTTAAATTTAATATCTCAAAATATTTTCTTTTTCCTCTTACACCACAATAAACAATTTACAATTAAAAACTTACAATTGAACTCTACCCTTACTCATGAATCTTTAATTTCTCATCGTGGGCAACTCAATTTGATTCCTCGGATTCGAGACACTGGTAATGGTGATGCTTTATGTTTGTGTTTTCTCTTTTCAATTTCATAAATCATTATTGCATGACCAAATCATCGCTGAGAAGTTTTATATTGCCACTGTCATTGCAACTAGTTTATTAGCCATTTTTTTTAATGAAAAGGGGCTTATTAGCTTGTGAAACTGTGAATTTCAGACCAACAATCTGGAAGATTCTTGCAAATAAAAATGACAAAATGATTTCACTCAATAAAAACCTAAAAAAATTACAAGATCTGAACCTAAAAATGCTCAAAAACAATTCCAAGAAAATGATATAAAGATGATCAACTCCCAACTTGAAATTACTTAAAACCCCACCACAAAAAAGTAAAAAACAAAGAAATGATAAAGAAGAACATTTAACAAAAATATAAGTTAAAAAGTCATTTGAAGTATCAAATTATATCAAACTAGATTTTTTCACCCGTGCGTTGTATAGGTAGAATTATAGTGTACATTTATATCAAAATTGACGTGTGAGTGTAGACACTATATCATAAATAAAGTACAGTATACTAGTTGTATTGTATAAAATTACAAAGTGATATGTGAATTACAAATCACCATGTGATCGATATTTGTAGTAAAATACCCGAGTCTATAATTCTGGTTTCATTTAAACACGTCGTGCAAGTTTACACATCTAACATATATAAAGTTATAATAATTAACAGTCAAATAACATATATAAAGTTATAATAATTAACAGTCAAATAATCATACTATTACAACTATTAGTCTAGCTTCTCACTTGTGTATTATATGGGAAGATTAATTCAAAAAAAATCAATAGTAATGAATAATAAAATATTAAACAAATACTTGTCATTGAATTTGCATAACAAAATGAATATATATATATATATATATACATTTTTGATTTAGTGTTTGACAAGTTAAATTAATATTTTATTAATAATATATTAGTTACCTACTTATATACTCGATTAATAGTTTATTATATTTTATTTTTAAATCATCTAACTTAATTAATATTATTAGTTAACAGTCTAATAATACGTACGAGTCATGTACATATCCGTATTCACTCGATACCCATTTAGATAAAAAGCTTCATACTTATAAGAAAGTACCCTCTTAACATACTTTTTTTATGAGTAAAATTCAAACTTGATAGTTATAATTAAAGTATTAAATATGTATTGATTTGTAATGAAATGCAAGTTAGACCTTTTAATATAAAAAGGGAACCATATATGTGGGGCATCCTAAAAAGGAAAATGAGACTAAATAATTGGGATGAATGTGGTAATTTTTTTATTTAGCTCATTTTTTTCTTGAGGATTTCATGTCACTTTGTTCACAAATTTTTTGCTAAAATTCATTATTATCTTTATCAAATTAAAATATCGATGTATGAATTAAAGACTAATTAATAATCAATTAGTATTTAACCTGTATGTTACATAGAGAGATAAATTCCCAATGTTTCATATTAATAAAAATTCATTATAAAAATTGCAAAACATAAACAATGGCTACAATAATAATTAAATCAAATGAAATAACAACATGTACTCGATCGATATTTTACATGCTTTATATCTATGGAGGGAAAAAAAAGACAAAAAAAATAAATTGTTTGCATTCTTTACAAAAAAAATAATAAATAATATTAATTGTTATTTGTTTATGTACTCGATTAATGCTTTACTATATTTTACAATTATATCATCTAACTTATTTAATAGTATTAGTTAATAGTCTAATAATACGTATCATGTATGAACATACTCGTATTCACTCGATACCCATTTACGTAAAAATTTTCACACCCATAAGAAAGTATCCTCCCGATATACCATTTTAATCGGATAATATATCGTTTCCTCATATATATTTTTAACTAAGTGATACTTCATTTTATTTTATATAAATATCCATAATACCCCCTTGTGATTTTAGTCTAGCAAATAACAAATATAATCTTTAAGAAAATAGCATGATTTTATAATGACAATCGTTAGAGGCGTAATAATTATAATTATAAAAAAATCATGTGTCGCAAATTTTAGAGTGTGAGGAATTTTAAATAGAATTTAATTCTAATCGAAGAAAAGAATTTTAGGATTTCCATAGAAAGGGATAAAGGAGGGAAATATGTTAGTTAAGGAAGTATTAAATAGAATGCAAGATAAATCGGCTGTAAAGATTTTAATTAGATAATAATAGAAGGGATAAAGATGTTACACACTACAATTTATTCATTTCGTAACTATGGGCCAAAAACAAAGTGTGATTTTGTAGGAATTCTTAACTCTCGAGAACATAAACTTGAAGATAATAATACAAAATTATGTTCTTCGTCTCAATTATGCTAATCAATATTATAGGAAGTTAATTAATATTCAAATAAAAGAGAAAGAAAAATATCTGCATTCATATTTATTTAGGAATCTAACCAGATTGGGGAATGTATTTTGTCAATTCTACTTTATAATGAAATTATAACATTAATTAAATTAATTTTTTATTTCTTCCATAAATCTAATTTTGTAGGTTTACAAATTTAGAGACATTGCAGACAAAATGACTTAAGACGTTGTAGAAAAACTGACTTATTAATTAAGGTAATAGCTAGTGACAGTTTTTTTTTTTACGAAGCAAATGAATTTTTTATTTTCGATTCTTATAAATTTTTGTTATAAAAAATAAATTGATTGATTATGGTTTTTTTTATTATAAAAATTAAAATAAATTGATTATAGTTTTCTAATACGAGGGAAAGAAGATAAGAGGGGAGAAATATTATAATTATTAAAAATGACATAATTATTTATATCATTTTAATTTTGATCATTTTAAAATATTTGAAAATTATTGAGATTAATAAAAAAAATTGTATCAATTTAAGAATGTCAACGGGGAAGGGCGATGTCGGGTTTAGCCTTCCCGCACCCACCCAGTTCACCGCCCCGCCCCCGCCCCCTCCCCTGCCCCATTTACCTTTACCCCACCCCATTCCCTGTTTGAATCGCATATCCCCACTCCATTTCCCGTTTGAATTGCAGAGAGACAGGGTTCAGGGCTGAGACAATTCGGGGCGGGGATGGGAAAAATCCTCGTTCCCCACTCCATTTTTATTTTATTTTTTTCCATTTTTTTAAACAGCCCGTGAAGTAAGCCCAAATCTTCAATGACCTTAGATATTAATACAGAATTTGGGCCAACATTTGTCCTTGGCCCATAAACTGTTGTATTTATTTATTATTAATTATTAAAGGGTAGGAGCCAGTGCGATTTTAAAGAGTATTGGTTCATTCCCCTGCCCTTAGAATCCGATGTGGGCCTTAAATGCAAAACTTTTTTTTGGCAATCCATTAACTTAATTTTTTATTAAATAATAATATTATTGTTTAATATATCGAGTCTCGAGGCGGGCGACCAAAACCCACCCCCACTACTAAGGATTCCGGACGCAATCTCGTGCCCCATCCCTGCCCCGTTTAGGGCAGGTCCCTACGGGTTTTGGGTTTTTAGGTACATTCTGCTATCTCTATGTCTATACAATTAGCCATAAGTCTATATATGTGGTTAATAATAAGAATATTTTCTTTGAGTGAAAATACATGATAATAGTAACATATAAATAAAAATAGTTAACAAATAAAATAGTTGGTATAATAGTTTAAAAGCATGTTACTCTTAACATTTAGATCACGAGTTTAATCATTCACTGTTATATTTGTAACAATTTTTTTTATTAAAAGTGATAGTCAGTGTTGTATGGCATTATAAGAAATTGTGTCAGATAGAGCTTTAATAGGGAAATATTTTTTAATTGCGCGAGATCAAATTACAATTATGTGAAATAAACTGTTATTTAATATATATATATATATAGAGATTCCACTAAAACTCGATCTCTGTATGAATACAAACTATCTGACCCAAACTATTGTTTCCTTGACATTACAATCTTAATACAATTGACTGCCATCTAACTAAAATTAATTGATTGTTGATTCCTGCTAGCAAGTACTTAAATTCTTGAAAAGGCTTAAATTGTGGTGGGATCGGAGATGAAAAGGTTTTCATATAGTATTTTTTTAATGTAGGTTATAAATGTAAATTTATTGTGGTGTAATAATTAAAATTGTAAATTATTTGTAGTTGGTAAAAAATGTGGTTTGGAAATTAACTATTGTGGTGTGAATATAATTCTCCTATGTGTTTTGGGTTTGAGGACTCGGGTTTGAACCGCACTTCTCCCCTTTAAATTTCCCTTCCCACCCTTACGTATTAAAAAAAATGGAAAATGTACTTGGCTCGGTGAAGATAAACAAAAGCGCAGATAGAAAATCCTTCTAAGGAGAGGAAACTTGCTATATGGCTGCATATAATTAGGAGTTAAGAGATTAAGAGGCCTCTCAATCCACTAACCCCTAATGACATGCAGTCACATGGCAGGTTTCCCCTCCTTAACAGAAAGAAAGCCTCTCCTTGAAAAATCACTAGTTTACAAAACTAATTGTTTTCCTTTTTTTTTTTTTGAAAAAATGATATTACTATTTTTATTATTATAACTTAAAAAACCAAAATCTAAACTTTCCTAATATCTTCTGGGAGAGGGAAATATTTCAGAATCCTTCTACCGCGCAAACTCAGATCATATTTAATCGTAATATATTAATAAAGCCATACCTCCATTGCCCTTTCTAAACTAAGAACAACATTCCTATGCAGAAACGAAAACAAGAACCAGTCTACAATGGATTCATTTGCTTTTCCCTTTTCAAATCTGAAATTTCCAGCCCTCATGTTCTCCGGTGAGGAGCAATACGACGTTTCTTTCTTGAGTCTCAAAAAAAACCAACTTTTCCGTTCCAATGTTCTTCAATAATTCCAACCTTATCGTTGCGTAGGTTCCTCTCGCGGATGGTTGCTGCTTCTCAACAAGAATTCCAACTCTTTTCTCCAGAATTTGTATCAAGAAACCTAATTATTAAGAGTCATAATAATTACCAAGAATTTGTATTAAATTGACATTACTCCAAAACACCGTTACCATAAACTATCAATAATTCAAATATTGAAAGAAAAATAACTAAAAAAGAGCAAATAAAAAGATCAATCTTATTAAAGGACAAAAAAAAAAAAAAATTCCACCGTGAATCTTAAGTATAGCAAAATTTCAGCAATTAATATGGGTTTTCTTCGTCAAAACTCTAGATTCATCAATTTTCTTTTTAGAAAAATTAAAATTTAGCTAGAAGTTAGAGGCTTACACCTCTTATATCGTGAGACGATGTCTCAACAACATACGCCTCAACGTCGGAGGCATCATTCTGAGTATAAAGTGCCTCAAATCGATGTCTTGTGATATGAAGCATCTCGATGTGTAAAAGGTGGACCTCGGAGCAGGATTTAGCCTCGCCTTCCAATATTATTGGTCAATGTTGTGGTGTAAATAAATATTTACTGAACTTTAAAAAGTGTAAATGAATGGGTTGCTGATAGGGTTACTCAAAAGAACAGGTAGAAAAGGTAAGGAAACAAAATTAATTAATAGAAATCATCATAAAAAGAATGTTTAATTAGCACTATCTATCCCTCAAGCTTTCATATTTCTACATTTTTTGTCATTAACTTTTAGAAATTCATATTTTTACCCTCAATTCTAATTTTTAGTGCTATCTATCCTTTAAGACTGAAATAGACTATAATACCCTTCAACTTTAATTAATATAAAAAGCAATAAATAATAAGTAAATAAAAAAAAGATAAACAAGCTTATTAATATTAGCAATAATATTCTAATACTCGTATAGATTATTTTATATGTTCTATGTAGTGTTCTAAAAAGCTCACATCGGCGACGCCCACGTCGCTTTGGCAAAGTGTGAAAAAAGCGAGACAACTCAAAGCATTGACCAATGAATCAAAGTTAAGTGTAATTAGGCGTGGAAAAAGCGCTTCTAGGAGTGCATAGGTGTGAATTACTTTTTTTAAACTTTTTACTTTTTTCTCTTTTATTTTTATTTTTACTGTTTGAGATCTAATTAAAATTAATCTCAAATTAAAAAGTTAATATAAATATCTAAAGGGTAATTATATTACCACTACAAAATTTTATTATCACACCACAACTTTCTTAAATATTTAAATAGATATTAGGGAAATGACATAAGTAACCACCACGTTATTAGACATCCCATATATTTGTTCTCTCCCCCCTCCCAAATTCACACACACCACAAATGCAATGCATAAGAACCCTAATCAAAATTCAAAACAGCCAAAAAAAAAATCAAAAGATTAGAGCTAAATTAAATTAATGAGCCCCGTATGTACAGCATTCATTTTTTAATTGATTCGAGCAAATAGAAGAAATTGATAGTTTCGCACTGAATTTTATTCCCCCTCTCTTTTACTTTCTATTAAATAAATATCTCTGTAACGGACGGAATTTCATACACAGTAGCGGAAGCCTTTAACTCTTAAAAATGGATACAAATACAGTTTCAAATATTGAGGCGCTTTCGCTGCACACTCTGATGATTAAATGTTTCGTGGGCTACCCACAACGAAACCTCTGCCGCACACACCGAAGTCTCGATCACATACATGTATCCCCTCCGTCTTAGGACGATCCGGCTACCTAGCTTCTTAATCTACTACCTACAAGATTGTAGGAAAAGGAGAATGAGTAAAAACTACTCAGTGAATAACCAAATATCTTGATTCACTTTCGCATTTTCAGGAAAACCATGTATTTCACAAAGCTTTTCGATTCACAAAGTCATTGAATGCACAGAGGGCCCTATCACTAGTTAAACTACTACCCGTGATGCGCACATGATTGGCCAAGATCACACAGCAAGGTTACAGAGATTCAGATTGGCCAAGACCACACAGTAAGGCCACAGATTATCACATAGTCAGAATGACTAAGATCACATAGCAAGGTCATGTTTCACAGAGTAATTCAGAACGGGCAGATCATTAACTAGCGATATCGATGCAATAAACCAATCTTGCTTTATATAACAATGCATTAAAAATTCATGCATCTCTTATGAAAATATAATGAACAAAATAAAGAGAATTAAGATACTGATTACTTACTTATGAAAACTTCATGAATAAAGAAAGAGAATCAAAATATCGGTTACTCACCTCAAATATTTCTTGAATAATCCCCGTGAAAAAGTTTCTTTAAAGCCTCGATATTCCTTAATTAAAGCTATTCTTGAGTTAGAGTCTATCTATATAAGGTTAAGAGCCTTTTTCAAGTAAGAAGTAGGTGTTTTAGTGGGTTTCTCTAGATGTTTCTTCACTATCCTCAAAGTTGGACGAATTTTGGGAGTTTAGGAGAGAATTTGGATGACTTGGGGGCTTTGGAAAGATTGAGGACCCCTTGGTCCTTTTTATAATAGTTGAGGCTTAATTGTTTTTAATAAATTTTGAGTTCCGTCAATCATATCTTGACACGTGGCACAACATTTACTGCACACTTGGCGGAAATTGTCTGGGAAATGCTTGTGCTTTGTCTCATCCTTCAATTAAGCCACCGAACTTCGATTTATGTCAATTAAGTCACTACACTTTAGTTTATGTCAATTAA
>CAVNYN010286986.1:0-17691 GCA_963692815.1 Nyctanthes arbor-tristis
GAAGAATTGCTACATTCCATCGACAATGTATGTGTATTTATATTGAGGTCTCAAAATTCAAATGGAAGAATTCGAGATTAAACAATGTGAATTGATGAGTAGATTCATGCATTAAGTGCACACTTGTCCAAGCATAGACACTACTGATTAAAACTGGGAATAGCTTTAGAAGAAACAGATCTGAATTGTTACTTTTCCAATAATTTCTATTTACCGAGCCTCAGTTCTCTAGCTGGGATGCTGAAGTTAGAGTTGAATCTGTAGTCTTCTCTTGAAAGATCTTTCTTAGGCCGTCATGGCCTCTGTGGATTAGAAAACTATCCCCTTGAAGCTCCATAGCACTACTATAGTTTAACTTTTTTCGCTATATATTATAGACCATGTATTTATAATCAAAATGAAAATAATAGTTTGTATCCAGTGTTTTTTATTATCTTGTTATCACTTAGTTAAATACATATGTTACAAGATATGGTATAATCACTCCATGTATGATATGGAGTTGAAATTTGACTTTTCCAACACTGTTGAAACACACCATCCATTTCATGTTCAAGATTGCCAATATGTATTGATATCAAGTGCCAGAAAAAATTGTTTTTAACCTCTGCTTTACATGTATGTACTGATCACATCAAATATTTGAGATTACATTCGATATCACGTGAATGAATTACAATCACAGTGTGATTTTCTTCAGGTCGAATTGTTATGGGCCTTTATAGGGGAACAGTACCAAAGACAACAGATTCTCTGTCAATTATTCAGTTCAAGATAATGGATTATTGTTACTGGATGAAAATCCAAGCTTTGCTCAACTTGGATTTTCTTTTTGGTGGTGTTTTTTTCTATTTTTGCTTGCAATAAGTTGTTTTCTTTATTATGTAGATGTTGATATATGGTCAAGTTTTAAAGAAGCAGCCATGGGCTGATCTAAAGTTTGCCAAGGTAATCTTTGCATTTAGTTTGTTTTCTCTTTTCCCAACTTTAATATAAAAATTGATTTCAAAAAGAATGCTAGAATTTTCTGTTGTTACAATGTCATTTTTTTAAACATTGTGACCTGCATTTCTTTTCACAGTTTTACTAATTTGCTTCACGTATTTTTGGATGTGGAACTAAATTAGAAATGGAATGGTAATTACAAAGTTGCCTCACTTGTAACACAGAAAAATAGTGCAGCCATAGTAATTTGATCGAGACTTGTCGAAAGCATGAGTGGTGCTAAGCCAACGAGAGGAGGATATCTCCGTGGCTCTGGAGGACGAGCAAAGGCAGTAGGAGGCCGTGTGGTTAGAAGTGGTTCAGATTAAGGATAGTGAAATTACATATTTTTTGTTACCTTGATACTTTGATTCGCTAATGTTTCTTGTGAATTTGGTGGCAAAAGTATGCATGATATTTTGAACACTCCCTTTTGTAGCATAGCCACCTTTTATGTAAATAGTAAATACTATTGTGCTGAAATTGTATGATTTGTTAACTAATAGTAATTGTATGATTTGCTGAAATTGTATTATTATTATTACTACTAATGGAAATGTTGTTATTAGAAAATAGTCATTTTTGAATATTTACACAAAATTCTGATTTTTATAGATAGAACGGAATAAAAATAACAGCATGTGTTTAACAGTTGGAATTAATACAAGCTTTTGACAGATTTTCCGTCAGAAAATTCTGACGGACTTGGTTCCATTAGAAAATTGTGACGGATCATATTCCATTAGAAATTTGTGACGGATTACATGCCGTAAGATATTTGTGACAGACTGCTACCGTTAGAAATTTGTGACGGTTGGTTTCCGTCAGATATTTCTAACCACATTTTCTCCGTCACAAGCTTTCTCATAGAAGGCTATTCTGTCACAATGGCCGTCAGAAGTTTGTGACGGTCACTTATTTCGGTCAAAAAAAAATTTGCGACTAGGTTTTCAGAGACAGGTTTTCTGACCAAACTTTTCCGTCACAAAAGGTCTTTTGTGACGGATTTTCACTCTTTAGCAACAGAATTTTTCGTCGCAACTGGCGGCCTTTTTAGTAATGGAATATATGAAAGGTTGGGGACCGAGAGGAGTGAAAAAAGAAAGTTGGGGATCCAGCCGATTTTTAATTCAAAAGCTGGGGACCTTTTGTAAAATTTACCCCCTTTGTTTTAGGTCCCGTAGAAATGGTGGTGGACTTGCTTGGCTACAACATCATCAAGGAGATGTTGTGCATACTCTTGGAGTTGGACATTATAACCCACAAATGAATTCTGCTCAAGATCCTTGGACTAGCAACTTCTTTGGCTCCTCAACTATCTATTCAAATGGTAATTTTTTAAATCATGGGTAGCTTGGATTTAGTGGAAGAGGCAACGTAACTGAAGAAATTTTAGAAGCGTATGTTCCTTCACTTTTCTCTAAAATGCAGGAAACAATTGCTACAGTGGCTGAGGTTAGTATGTTCTGTCATGAACTTTTAAATATTCACATGGTTCTGTGATATTTGGCTGATGGATCCAACAAAACTGTGTTGTATATTTAGTTACCAGCTTTGTTTTTCTTCTATGTTGCATATTTCGAAGCTTTTTTGGGCTTATTCCTTCTCATTTTTGCAGGAATTATTGGTTAGCATTAAAAAGCTAATAGTAACTAGTAATGATCATAAGAAGCTAAAATCTAGTTCATTACATCTTGTATTGATTACCAAATTTACAGTTATAGTGTTAGCTAACTATATCCTCTCATGATTATTAGGACAGGTAACGCGAATCATTTTCTACCATGAAGTTCTAAATGGTAATATATAATGAATAAATTCTCTCTGTTTAATCGAATGTGCTGGGCCAGCTAACAAACATCCCGATTAACAAAGGGAACACGACATATTTTAGTAAAATCAAACTGGTTATCTACTTTCTGTAAGTACTAGTTGGGTTTAGGGTGCAAATTTTGTGCATGTTCACATTACGTGCAACTTTCGTGCATTGAAAGTGCAATGTATAAAATGATAAAGAAATGAGATGTATTGGCATAGAAGAGGATTTTAAAGTGGAATTTGAAGAAAGAACCATAAAAGAGTATGATGAGAAATGTTCCTGTCTTTGACAGAAATTAATATTTTGAGGAGTCCAAGCTTTTCACCCTCGTTAGGAGTCCAATGCCACAAATCCTGAGCTTGATCATCATGATGATTCTCAGCATATTTTTTCGGGCAGTGATGTTAATACTTAATAGGTGTATGGCTATAGATTTAAGCATTCTATGTCTTCAGTTGCTGGAACAAGTGATGACTGAAGCATACAGTACTGATCATGGAGTTTCTCGAGTATCTGGGGAGATTGTGATTCCCACATCTAAACTTCCCCATATCCAGAGGTGATAACAACTCATGGTGGTGGACTTGCCTGGCAACATCATCTAGGTAATGTTATGCATACACGTGAAGTTGAACATTATAACCCACAAATAAATTCTCTCAAGATCCTTGGACCAGCAGCTTCTTCGGCTCCATGAAGACAAGCAAAGTCTGTCAACCACTAAACGGTTCGGTTAAAATGGAGCGTTGACCATATTGACTTTTGGCCCAAAAACCTGACATAATATAGTTTTCGTAAATTATAACTACACCACTCTTTTTACTTAACAAGCCACATTTTGGTAAAATCATTAACAAGTCAGCAGCAACTGATTTATCAGATACCTCGTGTCCTCATATACATCATGCCCTCGTGTAATTATACTTTTTGGAAGCATTCTTTCAATTTCCATGTCTCGAAATCGATAGTTTTATGGTCCCGGCGGAAGACAAAGTTTTAATGCAGCCGTGGATCCTGACAGCACTGAGAATCTACCAAAGGTTTCTGGTTTTTGTCAAATCAGATAATTTAATGCTAGTTTTCAAGGATTTCACTAGACAAATTGTGCAGGGGAAGAAGCAAGTGATGACGCTGTGCAAGTAAATGTTGATAATTTAATGATCCAAAAGGAGTTCTACGAGGAAGAATATATGCAGCTGGACATGATGATACGACTTATGAGGTACTATTTAACTGGTAAGTATTATCTAAAAACCAATGATTTTTTTTTTATTTTCTTTTTTTTCACGGACAATAAAACTAAGACCCGTTAGTGAGAAACTTTTCAAAGTAAGTGTGAGTTCTTAAGCAGAACATGCTTTAATTTTTAATTTTGGCACCTTACAATTGTTATCGTGATTTATGTCCAACCCTGATTTGTACTAGAGGAAATATTATCCCTTGAAGAGCAAATTGGGAATGTAAGCACCGGATTGAGTGAGACGGACATTTACTGGGGCATGAAATGGTACCGTCACATTATCCCCCAAACATCTTTCACAGAAGAAGTCTGTGCAAAATAATATGTTGAGACAGCATCCTCAAATCTACAGTCTGGTTCAGGATGTTGGGAGCTTGAATGTGACCATAAATTTCACTACGAGTGCATAAAGAAGTGGCTCATGCAGAAAAATACACGTCTCTTGTGCGAAAGAACTGGTTTGGCAATTTGACAACGCCATTTTAGCAACAGCATCGCACCACGTTTCGCCAAAGTACAGAAGTCTGGGGATGGATCCTTGTACTCTTTTGCAGTTAGGGTTTGGTTACATGTTTTCTATATGCTCATTGTAATCTAACAAAAGAAATTTTGGCTTTGAATATAGATATTATTTCTAAACATAAATTTTCAGCCCAGTTATTTACTTTGTGTAAGCCCTAGCTAGTTGAGTTTAGGATGCATGCAACTCTAGGATGCAGTGACACGGACACATGCGTTGTACATGACACAGACACACCGACACAAATTTTCCTGTCTTTGACAGAAATTAATGTTTTGAGGAGTCCAAGCTTTTCACCCTCATTAGAAGTCCAATGCCATAAATCCTGAGCTTGATGATCATGATGATTCTTAGCATATTTTTTCAGGCAGTGATATTAATGGGCGTATGGCTATAGATTTAAACATTCCACGAGTGATGAATGAAGCATACAGTACAGTACTGGTCATGGAGTTTCTGGAGTATCTGGGGAGATTGTAATTCCGACACCTGAACTTCCCCATATCCAGAGGTGATAACAACTCGTTTTGTCGACTTTCTTGGCTACAGCATCATCAGGGAGATGTTGTGCATAGTCCTGTAGTTGAACATTATAACCCACAAATGAATTCTGCTCAAGATCCATGGACTAGCAACTTCTTTGGCTCCATGAAGACAAGCGAAGTCTATCAACCACTCAGCAGTTCTGTTAAAATTGGGCGTTGACCATACTAACTTTTGGCCCAAAAACCTGACACAATAAATTTTCGCAAATTATAATTACACCACTCTTTTTACTAAACAAGCCACATCTTGGTAAAATCATTAAAAAAATCAGTGGTAACTTAGTCAGATACCTCATGTCCTCATATACATCGTGCCCTCGTGTAATTATATTCTTTGGAAGCATTCTTTTCTTTTTCCATGTCTTGAAATTGATAGTTTAATGGTCCAGGAGGACTATGAGCAGGAAAAAGACAACTTTTTAAGGCAGCCGTGGATCCTGACAGCACTGAGAATCTACCACAGGTTTCTGGGTTTTGTCAAATCAGATAATTTAAAGCTAGTTTTCAAGGATTTCACTAGACAAACTGTACAGGGGAAGAAGTATGTGATGATGCTGTGCAAGTAAATGTTGATGATTCAATGGTCCAAGAGGCAGAGCAGTTCTATGAGGAAGAAGATAAGCTGCAGGACATAGATGATATGACTTATGACGTACTATTTAACCGGCAAATATTATCTAAAAACTAATAATTTTTTTTTCCTTTTTTCCCCCCAATAAAATTAAGCCCTGTTAGTTAGAAAGTAACTTTTCAAAAGTAAGTGTGAGTTTTTAAGCAGAACATGCTTTAATTTTTAATTTTGGTACCTTACAATTGTTATCATGATTTATGGAACTTCTCTCTCCACCTCTGGTTTGTACTACTGGAAATATTTGCCCTTGAAGGGCAAATTGAGAATGTAAGCACTGAATTGAGCCAGATTGACATTTACTGGAACATGAAATGGTACCGTCACATTATCCACCAAACATCTTCTACGGAAGAAGAAGTGATCTGTTATATGTTTGGTAATAGTGCACAATAATATATATTGAGAGAGCATCCTCCTCAAATCCTAATGTTATAATTATCTTGCTTAAAAGTATTATTAGAACTTCATTAACTTCTTTATTTTTTAATACATTCAGGGTCAGGATATTTGGGAACTTGAATGTTACCATAGATTTCACTAAGAGTGCATAAAAAAGAAGCTTATGCAGAAAAGTACGTGTCCCCATGTGCAAAAGAACTGGTTTGGCAATTTGACAACGCCATTTCAGTAGCATTGCGTCGCGTTTCGTCAAAGTGTAGAATTCTGGTAACGTAAATTGCCTTCTACTCTTCTGTAGTCAGAGTTTGGTTATAGATATTTTCTATATGCTAGTTGTAATCTGGCAAAGGAAATTTTGGTTTTGAACATAGAATTGTAGATATTATTTCGGCTTAAGTGTTCAAGCTACTTTGTATAAGAAGCACTAGTTGAATGTTTGGTGCAACCGTTGTGATGTTCACAAATCACAATCTGTGCAAATTTCGTGCATTGAAACTAGAACTAAAAATGCATATTGCGCCCAACTTTTGGCATAAATAAGCCGAAGGAAACCAGAACTTTTGGCATTTCATCTCATAAGAAATATTATAAATAGAAATATGGCCGACTAGAGATGCCAGACGGACTAATTGCCCTACGAACCTATAAAGAACACCAAGAAACAAAGAACGAAATATTATGAAGCTATCTTGGAAAAGCAAGTGCCCTTCAATGCTTCGAGCATCTCTTCAGAGACCTTTAGAACTAAATCTGCATTTTCGACCATCTCCGAGACCCTTTCAGACTCTTTAAATAAGGGAAAATTGCTATCCCCCTAACATCTTCTAAGGACGAAGAGAGTTTGACGTTGAAAGTAGATATTATTTGAGCATGATCTGTTCAAATCGGTCAGCTACTTTCGATTATAAGTACTAGTGGGATTTTGGGTGCAAGTTTTGTGCATGTTCACATTGTGTGCAACTTTGGTGCATTTACACAATTAAAAATCATGAACCACTGAAGGAAAGAACCATAAAAGATTATGAGGAGAAGTTTCATTTCATACACTAAAAATTTTTCATGGCATACGCATACTACACCCTCCAAAATGGCAAACCATGTTTTTTTTCATGATGGAGCTTACTTTGCACAGAGTTCTAACAAGTATAATAGGTGTAGAAAAGTATTAAGGTTAAACTTTGAGTTTAAGGCGCACCAAATTGTATATATGCAAGTGCGATAAAATGCAAAACTTGACAACAGTGAAACCTGAATATCAATTATAGGCGTACAGCGTACCTAAACAGATTTTTTAGAACATTGCCCATAGTGAAGATTGACTATAAAATAAAATATGTGCTAGAAATTAATGAAGGTTGCAAATTGTAATACCACAATAGAGTGTTTAATTTATGTTTCTATCTGTACTTTTCAAAAATTCTACAATTCTGTATGATAATTTTCATCATGAGGACTATATCTTAGACGTCAAATATCCTAAAATTTTTGAATTATTGCAAATTTGCAATCCATGAAGCAAGACGAGAATGTGAATGGTCAAACGACTGAATAATACGACACATTATTACATTGCATCCAAGTATCATACAGATCGCTTAAGCAAAAAATTGTCCAACCACATATTGTAGGGTGAATTTCAGATATGTTCCGTCCCTAACTTTTGCACTTTTTATCAGTTGGGTCTTCAACCTCTTTTTTCTTCTTTCTTTCCTTCTTTTTTTTTTTTTTTGCCCAATGGTGTATGTCTCTAACCTTTCATAAATTTATACATAACATCCCTAACCTCATAAAATTGATATTTATACCCTTTACTCTTAAACTCTTTAAAAAATATAAAAAGGAAAAAAGAAAATAATTTCTTTCTCCCTTACCTACCTAGTTACCCACCCACATCCCCAACTTTTTGTGAATGACAAATTCTGATAGTAATTTCTTGTAGCAAAAGAGAAAACACATTTTGCCTCCTACTATTGTGAGAAATGATAGGAAAAAGGAGAGGGTTTCGTTAAAAAAGAAAAATGCTACATATATTTGTCATATCTGGTTAAGTTGAGATAGGGGTAGAATGGGTAGTTAGTTAGGTAGATGGGGAAAATTTTATTTTCCCTTTTTATTCTTTTATTAGTTCTACTATTTTTAGAATTGTTTGTTTTTATTTAAAAAGTAAGAGAAAAAATGTTAGATCGGCCTTATGGGTGGATTTATAAAAGATTGAGGACCAAAGCAATTGAAAACAAAGGTTGAAGACCCAACTGATAAAAAGTGTAAAAATTGGGGACCATATGTGAAATTAACCCTATATTATATGAATTTAATGGTAATGTTCAAACACTTCCTGTAGATGCTGTTACAGCACCTCCTATCCCATGTGCTCTTCCGATCTGTTACATGGATTTGAAATACACGTGGCGTGCATAATGTAGGCCACATAGGGTAGGAGGTGCTGTAACAGCACCTCCGGAAGGTGCTTGAAGATTTTCAATGAATATAATGCATTTTGTATTGTACATCCTAATTTCATCAAATTGAATGATGATGCAGTTATTATTTGAAATTTCTCTCAATAAGCAACTGGTTTGAGACTCTTACTGAATCAGGAGATCAACTAATTTGTTTAAGATTTTGATATTTTTATCAGGAATTTTATCTTTGAGATGGAACTTGCAGCCCTTAATTTGGGATCTTATCACTTATATGCCATTGCTAGTTTAGCTCTTTGTGCATTTTGGAGAAAAGTAACACCAATAGAGTTCACAATATGGTATGGTAACTCGATAACATATTACATTCCAATTGAAATTAACTCGGTGCATTTCAACTTACATTGGACTAGATATAATAGATTTTAGAAATAATTAGGTGAATCTATACCACGTATGGCATTATTATGATTCAAATTACACGTTGTAATGCATTGCATTCCAAGTAAAATTAACTTAGTGGATTCCAACTGACGTTACACTGGATATAATATATAGATTTCAGACTAGGCATCCGTTATGCTTCGGGCTTAAAAAGGTTGTAAAGCATTGTTGGTAACGGAAGATGAGTTTTTTATCAACCGGAAAAAAAAAATCTCAAGCCACAGAACACCCGTTGCCGTGACGTCCTGGGAAAAGTATCGACAACCACCTTGAAGACGGAGAAAAAAGTGTCGAACCACCGTGACGGCAGAGAATTATATATCCGAATAACTCTTGGTTAAGGTGATTGATTGTACGTAAAACTATTGACGAAATGAAGTAATCTTGTTTACCATATCCAAGCCACAAATTAGGGGTTTGAAAGGGAAAGTAGACTCGTCGTGTATAAGGCTGAGAGAGAGATGATAATTAATTTCCTACCACAATAACTAATTTTCATACCACATTTTATTCCAACCACAAATAATTTACACTTCTAATTATTGCACCACAATAAATTTACATTTTAACCTACATTTAAAGAAAAATACTATATAACAACCTTTTCATCTCCTGCCCCATCACAATTCTTGTTTCATCTCCCCCCAGTAGCCCCTATATCAACAGTCAATTAATTTTGGTTGGATGACAATCAATTGTATTTAGATTGTAATGTCAAAAAAATAATAGTTTGGGTCGGATAGTTTGCATTCATAGACAGATCGCGTTCTAGTGGAATTTGGTAGGTCGATGACTGTGTAAATAATTTGATACTTCAAATGGCTTTTCAACTTCTATTTTTGTTAAAAGTTCTTCTTTATCGCCAATGAGGCATAGCCCAGTTGGTTAGGGGCTAGGCTGAGGTATTGGGATCCAGAAGTCCCAGGTTCGATTCCTCTATATGAGATATTTTCTACATTTATTGTAGCGTGTATTCCCACTGTATGTGGGTTCATATTATTAATCTTCTTGATGCTGTATTTTACTAGAATAAATATATATGTATATTTGTACTGCTATGATGCAGATTTGTAATTATACTTTAAAAAATAAAAAATAAAAGTTCTTTATCATTTGTCTAGGTTTCTTGCTTTTTTGTGGTAGGATTTTAACTAGTTTCAAGTTGTGGGTTGAAGATCTTTATATCATTTTCTTGGAATTGTTTTTAAGCTTTGTTGGGTTCAAATCTTGCAATGACGGTTTTATGAGTTCAGATTTTTATATCATTTTCTTGGAATTGTTCTTCTTTCATATTGTTGATTTGAACTTCACAGTTTCACAAGCTAATAAACTTCTCAAAAAAAAAAAAAAGAAAAACTAATAAACCAGTTGCAATGACAGTGGCAATATAAAACTTCTCAGCCATGATATAGTAATATAATTATGATTTATGAAATTGAAAAGAAAAAAAAAGAACACAAAACATCACACCATGATCCAAGGTCTTGAATCTGAGGAATCAAATTAATTGAGTTGCCAATGACGGGAAATTGAGGATTCATGAGTAAGTGGCGGGGTTCAATTGTGAAGTTTTTATTGTGAGTTGATTGTGGTGTGAGGGGAAAAAGAAAATATTTTTAGATATTGAAATTTAAAAAAGATTTAAAACAAGGTTATTAATGTAAGTTTGTCTAAGGATATTTTAAGATATTGTGGTAGGAATATAATTCTCCATATATATATATATATACATATATAGATAGATAGATATATAGAATATAGGACTATAATAATTAGATATATGCAACAAAAAAAAATATAAATAAATGAGCAATTTTAAGGAAATATGGAAAAATGTCATAAATATTATTTGTATCAATTTTATATAGTGTATTTATATGAATACTCTTTCATCATTCAATGTAATCTAATCGTGTCACGTCCATAATATCACTTATTTATGTCTCTTTAAAATTTTTATAAATAAAAATAGATTAATTTTACAATATTTCTCATTAAGATTTAAGAGGAGGCTCATTATAGTTGGGCGTCTAATTTTTTCTTTGTAAAAAATGGTTGACAAACGCACATCACTATCATTATTTTAAAAGAGCGTAATGTGTCAAAAATAGAATTATGCCAAATATCCCTTTTGTATAATTTTTTTTTGCAAGTAGCACGGCTCTACTAACTTATTCTCAAAGTGCATCAATCAAATCAACTATAATGTAGAAATTATATGAATAAAAAAAATAATAATAATATATTTTTCGCCACATAAATGAGCCGCTGAGGAAAATTCATGGCCAAGCCCATGAATCTATTGTTTTTGTAGCCAATCGTTCACTTAAGGTGTCAAATTTATATTTTAATTACTTTAACATAACTCAATTTTTTTACCTTTAGAGTTGGTCATATTCATTTTTCTATAGTGTTCATTGGACACCATTTATGAAATTCAAACTGTGATGTGACAAGTGTCTATTGGACACATTGAAAGATGATGACCCCATTCTCCCCTAATGTATCCAATAAACACTTGTCACATCACAGTTTGAACTCTATAAATGGTGTCCAATAGATATTATAGAACTGTTATTAGAATGCCTTCTACTTATTATCAGTTTTCTATTAAATATTGACTACTTGTCTAATTATATTAGAGTTGTCTTATTATTTTTTTTAAAGTACAATTATAAATTTGTATCATAGCAGTACAAATACGCATAGATATTTATCCTACTGAAATACAGCGTTAAGAAAATCAACAGGACAATTGCACTAATTGCTTAATAGACAATTGCGTCTATTTAAAGGACTAATTGCTTTTATTTTGTGAAGTTAAATAAAAAATAGGAGTATTTTTCAGCATGATCCCGAAATCATGATTGATCAGTCTATTCTTGAGATTGTTACCTATTGAATTTTGGTTGCAAATCTCGATCTACATCGATGGTTAAACCATATTATCTACATTGACAAACGAAAATGAAGATGCTTTTTATTATTCTTAACAGTCGAAGAGGCAAGTACAAATTGATAGACCATTTACACCAATGATAGTCTTGCAATATCCATAGGGATTTAATCCTGAATATTGTTGGGAGCAATATTGTTTACAACAATAATCACCGCAATCACGTTTACATGCAGGACCTCGAAACAAGCACCTTTTAACGGACTCTGCAGAACCAGCCTTCGCACCTGCTTCTCCAACTACCATTGATATAATAATGCCTTGAGCCAGAGCGAAAAGCGCGAAAATAATGCAAAATTTTTTAGTGTAAATGGCCATCTCTTTGTGACTCAAAAAAGTGAGATACGAAGTCCTATAATGAGAATGGGTGAATGAATATCTGCATGCCCCATTTATACGTGTCGGTGGTAGTACATTTGCATTTAAAAGTGGGAAATTCAAAATTGGATGAGTTTTGTTACTCTTTCTGTCTCAAAAAGATAGTCCAGTATTCTATTTTCGTTTGTCCTAAAAATATGGTCCAGTTATTATATAAAACTTTTATTTAATTTTTTTTTATGTTTACCCCTAATTAATTAACCACATAAAATACCTACATACTAAACTTCAAGGCGAAAATGAATTAATCAATTTTCTTGGCATGGTATTCAAAGGGTTTACAGAATTCTAATAGACACAATTTGAATAATTGTACTCGTTTCAATATTAATTCTATTTCACCATAGATAGTAATTTCAAATCATTAATTATATATAAGTGTGACAACCTCAATCTCACATCGCATGGGTAGAGAAAAGAAGACATGTTTATAAGCTAAGAGACACACTACATCTGACATGAAGCCTTTTGGGTGAAAACTCAAGAATAAAATCGAGCAGGCTAGGCCTAAAGCGTGGCAATATTATGTCAAAGTAGAGCTGGTCGTTACATATGGTATCATAGTTGAGTCTAGCTGGAAGTGTGGCCAGCGAGGATGTTGGGCCCCTTTTGGTGGAGTGATTGTGACAGCCTCAATCCCACATCGCTTGGGTAGAGAAAAGGAGACCAGTTTATAAGCTAAGAGACCCACTCCATATGACATTAGACCTTTTGGGTTAAGAGTAAAACCGTGCGTGCTACGCCTAAACCGAATAATATTATGTCAAAGTGGAGCTGGTCATTACAATAAGGGTTAAAATGAAAAAATACACATAAAATTAAATCTTTCAATCACACTACCTGCCAACTTTTAATGCATGTGAAAATAGCTATTGTCCTATGTTTGATAGACGGAGGGAGTATTATTTTGTTAATTAATGCAACAATAAATATGCATCACAACAATGCATTAAATAAGTGTGATGAGCATTTCAATATTTCCATTACTTGTCCGTTCCACTAAGATAAGTTTGTATTACTTTTTCACCTGTTTCAAATTGTAGGATACTTGCTTTATTGATTTGTAGTTGAAATATTAGTTCACTCATGTACTACTATTTAATGTACATGGTTATCAATAAAATAAAACCTTTAAAGAGAAATTGGGAGAAGTTTCGGGAGGGGAGCATAGACTCAAATCCTGGTAAATAGTGCTCTTTACCACTTGAGCTATCACCATTAGTCTACTCTTTAATTTAATACTTATTCCTTTTAAAAGTTTTATTTTGTTAATAACTATGCACATTAAATTAAATAGGGGTATATAAGTAAATTAATCTTTCAACTACATGTCAATAAAGAAAGTCACATATAATTTAGGACAAACGAAAAAGAAATAGAAGCCTATCTTAGCAGGATAGAGGGAGTATTTCTTTTTCTCCATTCCAATATATGTAGTTGAAATATTCCCTCCGTACTGTAAAAATAGTCCACCATTCCTTTTTCATTCATTTCAAAGTATAATTCATTTTCTTTATTTAACCTCTTAATTTTCATATAAACCCCTATCTAATGTCCATACTACCTCCATTCAATAGTCTAACTTAACTTTTCCATTCGTCCCAAAATATAATTCACTTTCCTTTTAAAATGTAGTTGCAATATACTAGTAATATAGTTTTCTTTTATATCACTTTTTAATGTGCGTTGTAATCAACAAAATAGTATTATTTAGAGTAGAATATTTAATAAATGAAAAAATGTCTTAGGGAAATGATATTGAATTTTACCTTTTCGAATACTATTAATTGTACTTCCTAAATATTTGTGAAAAATGAAATTGGACTATATTTGTAGGTTAGAGGTAGTATTAATTGAAGTGGAATAATAATTAAATAAATGAAGGGGCCTATATTACGAAAAACATTTTGAAATCACATTTTTTCAAGAATATTAATTGAACTTTGTTTAATTTAATCTATATGAAAATAGGCATAGGGTTATTTTTAAGGGACGAATGAAGTATTCGTTTTCTTATATGTCTCTATTTAATGCACATTGTTATAAAACAAAATAGAATTATTAAAGTAAAATAATTAATAAATGAAAATGTATAATTGAGAAATGATTTTAAATTTATTATTTTTTTAAGAGAAAAAACTTATTCATTCATGGCATCAATTTGTAAAACATCAAGAATAAAGGTTGGTGGCATCCTACACCACAGTACGGAGTTAGACAAAGCACCCACTACTTTAGCTAATCTACGAGCAGTCTGTTCACTGATCTCCTACAACTAGAAAATGTAACATTACGCATATTAGAAACTAGATGTCGGCAAATCTTCAATAACTAGAGCGCACATGCGTTGCACGTGTTCCGTTTTACTTTTGCTCTAATCCGCACTAAACATACAGCCATAATTCATATCCATTATAGTGTATGCCCATCGAGTTTCGACACATCATTATGGACTTTTACTTCGGAAAGAAAGAAATTCAAAAATCCATATAATAGTTTCTGCCACCAAATAAGTCTTGAAATTCGTATTAGCTTATAGAGTACATTGTGCTAGTGATAAGGGTGTCTAAGAATGACTGAATGAGTGTTATATTAAAACCCTCTCATGATGTTTCTTTGATTTGTCTGCACCAGAATCATGATGACCACTCTTGTCTTTCTTTTCTCCTTGGCCTTCTCTTTACTTTCCTCTTTATGATGATGTTTGTGCTTCTTGTGTTCTTCATCTTTCTCGTTGTGCTTTTTATGCTTGTCCTTAGATTCACCTATAGATTTTCCAGCAATTGTAGGAGTACCCTTCTCAGACTATATGAAGCATCACAAAGATACCAGTGAACTAGTACTTCTAAAATGGCATAAAACATAGCGCAATGATTAGTGCTCCATCCACACGCAAAAAAAAAAAGAATAAAATAAAAAGTTCATGAGCCTGAATGTAATAATAGACTGGAAAAAAAAAAGAGTATAAACTCATATGGCAGTCCTCAAGGGCAAATGTCTTACAGGAGATTAGCCAACTGATGCTGCATCACCAAGTCAGAAGGCTTCTCCCAGGAGACCTACGTCGAAAGGCTTTATGCCTTTTTTTTATTTTATTTAAAGTTATGCATGAATTTCGGTCTCTTGAGAAAGAATCCGGAATGAGCTGACCCAATTGCATTCCCTTTTCTAATCTCTATGTCTCCAACCACATTATAAAGGTAGTGCGTACCTGAAATTGACCGCGGCCGTAACCTTGTAGAAAAATGAGTGATGAGGCAATTATTTGTAAAGGCTTATAAGATCCAAAGCACCTGTAAGTTCTATTGGTTCTAACTTTCATAGCAGAACCAAGTTGATACAAGTTAAAGAATTTCAAGAATAAATAATATGAAAACGGCAAAGAATAAGAACTTGAGTTAAAAGTACACAAATAGATATGTTGTCCTACATATAAAACTATTCTACTGTGTTTTCTGCAAATCTTATATTTTATTTTTCAAGAAGAGCATCTTTTCTAAATGCCAAAATCAATCATTTGGATTATCTGTCCTACACTTCGCTCTACAAAACTGTGCTATGTTCCTTTTTTTAGCCCGTACAAACTTCTAGCTGAGTACTAATAACTCTCTCTCTCTCTCTCTCTATATATAGAGAGAGATATCCATTCTGTAATAGTTTAAGTCAACACAATTTGAAGGATTGAGCTAGTTGAGTTAGCATGGCTATAAACCTGTTTAAACAGTTCAAGGTAGCACAATTTGGCAAATGGATCTAGAAAATAAAGCACAATTCTAAAGCATAATTTTCCCCACATGTTTGTGGTGGAAAACTTATGAATTGAAATTTTTTCAACTGTAGGACCATGAATATTTCAGCATGAACATACTTATCTTCAATAAAAGGTAAGATTGCCACCAATGAGATTCCCATATGGAATTAATTTATACGTGATATATAACATATGTATCGGTAATTAATTTCTTCCAATTTTGACATACATAGCGAATAAATACTAATGAAACTTCAATAAGTAACAAAACCATGGATAATGAATTTAATGATGGAGAGAAATTGTATAAAAATTGAAAAGTTGGAAACTTATATTGAAAATAAAAAATTAATAGTATAATAGTCATACTGATAGGAGTTAATCGGTCTTTCTATGCGTGTTCGTTATCTCATGATGACTTCTATTGCAGATTCACTCTTGCAGAGAAGTATCTGCAACTTCCTTTGGGACTTCTCAAATATTTAGCTTTATGAGGATTCCATTCAAACACAATGCAAGGAGAAAACGGTCACAACATATTCTCCTACTTCATGGTGGTGGACTTTCTTGGCAACAACATCATCAAGGAGACATTATGCATACTCCTACTTCCTTGCTGATTATATGGGAATGTCTCATGTTCAACAAAAGTATCATAAGAAAGAAATCTGTTCTAATGTAGGGTTAATATGATGTATGGAAAGCGTATATTTCTTTTCTTTCACTTTCATATTCCCTCCCTACGTAAAAGTCGGGCATGAGGGAAGTTGTAACAATCTCTTCTCGTGGGGAGGAAATGTAATAGACTTGCTGTATATATATGCGGTTGACTTCTCCTGTTAGTATATATATTGATGGGCAGGGATCACAAAAAGCTAGAAAATGATAAACTAAGCATCTATTTAAAGATCTAAAATGAATTCAAGGAACTGACTCGAAAACAGAAGTGAACAGAAACATGCATTAAATATTGAGCAATTCTATGAGGACATGAAAATAGGACATTATGAGGTGACATTCTCATGTGGCACACATTCGTTGGGTGATGATTACATGGCTACTTTTTCATCATCCAATACAAGTATGCCACATAAGAATGTCACCTAATAGTATCACCTTTTCATATCCCCTTACAATTTTTCTTAAATATTACAGTAATAATGACTATCATAAGAAGGCATTCCTTAACTAAAATAATGGTGCAAATGATCGTAAATATGACTAACAACTTGAATGCGATAGTTGTTTCTGGTACAGCATTATGCTTTGTTACTCTGAATTGTTTATTTATACTGGAAAATAGATTGTAAATTAAGAAAAGCCAATAGATTTAGCGGAACCAAATCTAACTATAAAAGTTATTACGAAAATCAGATATGTCCATGGTCCAACCTGTGTGGGTACGTAAAGGAGAAATGATCTGCAAACTGGAACAGATAAGCTATTAGTGAACTGGGAAACAACCATGGATGGGGATGAGGGATGAAGTTGCCTCCTTTAGAGCCTGTTCTGTTTATATTTTGAATTCATTTTGAGTCTTATATTTTAAGAGTAAATATTAGGTAAAAGAAGAATTTCATTTCCCTTGTTTTGAGCATTTTGAA
>CAVNYN010286988.1:0-18574 GCA_963692815.1 Nyctanthes arbor-tristis
TCCCGGTCATCGATCAGGATGTTTAGAAATCCCTTATTGTCTAAGTTATTTTCTTTTCTGTTTTATACAACTGCTTGTAAGGATTGCCTCAACGCAACTACACCCGCCAAGGTGCGGTGCCGAGTTCATTACTTCACAAACCTACATCCACCTCCAAGTGGTACACAGGTCGCCCTTAACGCAACTCCACCTGCCAAGCCGCTGTGCCCAGTTCGTTACTTAGCAAACCTACGTCTCTTACATAAGTTATGCATGTCAAAACAACAACCAAGACACAACAATACAACTAGCCACTCAAAATGAAAGAAGAACAGCCTCGTTAAAAAAGGCCCCCTTTATTCAAACAAAAATCCTATACAAAGCAAGCAAACCAAAGGAACAAGCAGTTGTGTAAAACGGAAAGGAAAAGAAAATAACTTAGACAATAAGGGATTCCTAAACATCCAGATTCTCGTGTATTTTGATGAGCCAGGAACCTATTTCCACATCCCCGAGGCTCTCCCCCTACTCCTCATCGTCAATTTTTGAGAAATGCTCAAAGTTGTTCACGTTCAGGTCAAGATAATTCGCTGGAAACTAAAGTTTGGCTCTCCCACATGCCAGACTCCAGGTAAATGAGATAGACTAAAGTCTCGTTGGGTGCACCTATGTGGGGTTTTTCCTTACCCCCTTTTCCGCTCGATAGGTATAAGAGTCCACTAAACACAACCTTTCTATTGTCCATTTAAGAATATCAAGAGTGAGAGTATTCTTTTTCGAGGGAAGTCGAACAACTTCGGCACCCGATGTCACCGCCGCCGAAGGGGTTTTATAGTTTCCGTCATGGCAACGGAGAAGAGATCTGTCAAGGTCACTTCGAAAGAAGGCAGATGAAAGCCGAGTCACCGCCAGACGCCATCACAGCGGGATTCTTTCAAACATCAACTACATTCGTGCCTACGCTCGATATTTCCCAAACAAACAAAAGGGGAATAGAAATGGCGCAGAGGAATATGGAAGAAAGCTTACCCTTATGAAAATGGATGCACAGGTTCAGTTTTTTTGCTGTCTTGGGCAATGCATAAAATCTTTTCTTGTGGGGGAGTTGTAGCCACACAAATACTTGCAAAAGATAAAAATAAATGAATTATTATCTTGGAAATGCAGCCTAGCACGGGGAAAAAAATAATAAGGAAAGAATTTCAAACAACGTCATCACCCGCCAATGTAGGAAAGTGGGTCGGGCTACGACAAGGCCACAAAAAGGAACTTTCGACAAGTGACGTCTTCAAAACTGTGTTTTAAAGCCTTTTTTTCCTGGACGAGTGATACCATGATCTCATAACGAATGAGCGAACGAACGAACGAGCGAGCGTCCAAAACGTTCTATAAGCCCACTAGGGTTCATCCCAAGAGTACACTACAAAGAGAGGTTAGAGCGAACACATCAAATTAAACCTCATCAAAGTTGAACAAAAAATACATGTGTGGGGGAAAACTAAGAGAATTTGTTGGTTTGTAAGATTTCTGGAAGTGCGTATGTGTGTTTGGGTATATGATGAGGAAAGATGTAGAGAAATAGAGGGAGAGGAGTTTAGAAACACAGCAGACCAAAACTGATAAAAATGAAGATGGCATATAAAACAATAACTTAAGCCCTTTTCTCAGAAATCAATTAAGCCACCTAAAACTACAATAAAATTCACCTAAAACTACAAGAAAATTGTCTTCTTAAAAAGAATCATATTCAAGAATAATTCCTCAATTGAAGTATCGACTTTTACACAATGGCAAATGGTTATGTTAGAAACATTTCGAAGAACATATAAGTGGTAAATGAAGCGTCACAACATAAATTAGATTACAACAAAACCGACAATCTACAACCTTCAACGTGGTTGGTGTAGAAAATATAGTTAAGACCATATAAGTGTAAATGAAGTCTTTACCCTATGAATGAGAAGGAGTAGTGACACATTTACTCACATCAGTAAAGAGAAATTTTTTTTTTTAATATATTGTTCACATGTAAAAAAAGAGGAGAGAGATCAAAATTTCTATATTAGACAAATTTTATGAAGCTAGTGTGGTTTCCCTATATTATGCCAAAATCCATGTCTTATATTTATACTAGAACTTAAAGAAGCATATATGTAATTATGTACTAAAATAATTACTTTTATGACATGAAAGAAATGCTCCTAATATAGCAAATCATCAACAAAATATTACTCAATCCACCAACATTATGTTAAAAGGCTGCATTTACTAAAAACAAACTTAAAATTTGAAAGGCTTCATAGAGTAAACAAAAGCTGCTTTTTTCCCGGGGGGGGGGGGGTGGGTGGGGGGCGGAACCATCAAGTTTCAATCTTATGGCAAACTAAATCACAAAGAATTTAAAAGCACAGTAGGACACACCACAAAGCTGCAATCTTATAGCAAACTAAATCACAAAGAATTTCAAAAGTTACGAAATTAAAATTTAAAGTGACACCTCAAACGAAACTACTGAAAAGAACCTTATCTTATTTAATGGAGCTCTTCCATAAGTGGAACACTTCCAGCTTGATTGCAAAACCTATTAAGTAAAAATTAATCAGGACTAAGAAATTTACATGAGAATTATATATTTAGTAAAAATTGTAAAATGGAATATGTTTTGATTCCCAAAGTCCATGTGGGTTAGAATTTCCATTTTCCCCATCCTTTCAGATGCTATAATCTCGAGACATTAGTTTTGAGTCACCTGGAGTTCCGTAAAGGAGGGTTGATCAACTTCTCTTAACTTGGGATTTACCATTTTTCCCAATGAAATGAAGTAAGGATAATTTTACCATGCCATTCAAAGTTTAGATGCTATTCTTCTTACTTTGAACAGTAGTTTGAGTTTGTAAAATTTTAAAAATACAGTTTCTAGTCCAACTCAAATTTGTCTTCTAATATTTTTCATATATATATATATATATATATTGCTGCAATTCTATTCCTCAAGATGCATAGAGATGTCCAACCCAAGTTTCAACTCTCTGGCTTTCATTTTAAAGTTCTTTTGGGTGTCATTTCCTTAACAATCAAATCCCTTTACCTAGCTCAAACTCCCAGGAGCAAAAAATAAAAATATATAAATTAAGAAAAATAACCATATCTCACACAAATATAACATATTTTCAACAATTTTACAAAATCATAAACAGAGAGATCAAAACCCACCTCATATATTAAATTCCAAAAATATGCATGATAATGTAATTATTTCTTTAGATAGAGTTGGTTATTCACCCAAAAACACAATAGTATGACAGAATAATTAAACCCATTCACAATGTCTTTGAAAATGTAAAGCAGCCCTCCTCACTCTCAGATATCCAGCTCCAACATAAACACAAAAGAATGTCAAGATAAATGAAAGAAATTGACAAGCAATACCAATGGGAATTATTCTTCAAACTAACATCTTCAGCCAAGGACTTCATAGTTTTTAATTGCCCTTTCACTTATACTGACAGCAAAAAGCGTAACTAATCTCATCACCAACACCAAGCTGCTTAAAAAAACAAACATAACGCAAAAATTCCACAAATCGACCCTCGGATCGATTCACCTGTAATCCCGCAAACGCATATACAAATTGCACAATAATGTTGGCAAAATATCGGGAACTCGATTTGAATGTAAAACAAAGAAATTGGGAGGAAACCTTACCGAAATTAGTGTTCCAATTCTAATCAGAGCAAAAAGATTTTGCCCCAATCCCGGGATTCGAGTCGACAATTGGCATATCAACTCAACCGAGATTTTCGATGTAGGGATCATTTGTTGGAAGAAAATGAAAGAAGAATAAAAAAGAAAAGTGAAAGAAAAAGAGGGAGAAAAAACACAGATTTCTGGGGAATGAGAGAGAGAAAGCCGATGAAGGAGATCACAGGAAGAGATAAGGAAGAACGGCGGAGTAGATAGTTTTGGAAAAGATAAGGAAATAATATATGACATTGAAAAAAGAAATTAGAAAAATTTTTTAGAAAATCAGAATAGCTAGACCGGTGATGGAAAAAGATATACTAGACAAACTTCTATTAGTATTATTATTATTAGTATTCTCACTCGTGCGTTACATGAAACTATTTTAAAACTCAATAATATAATCTAATAAGTATCTCAAGATTACATTCTTTCAAGTATAAAAAATGAAGAGTATCAAAAAATAAATGTTAAAGCTAACTATATTAATCACATATAAAGAGCAACATAGAACAGTATATGAATTATGTTATCCAAAGCAATAATAAAGAAGAGAATTATGTTATCCAAATCAACATCACCATCGCATCTATCATTAAAATATAAATTAAAATTCTAAGAAAAATAAATATAATATAAATATTTAATAAGTAATATATACGTCTAAGAAATATAGTGTCTTGTAAAAGTGATAATTTAAACAAATCATTAAATATTATTAATGCGTCGTCAATGCAAAATTAAAAAATAGAAAGAATATGGATTAAATTAAAAAATATGGATTAAAGATTTTAAAAACAATAGAAAGAAGCAAATAAATAACGAACCCATAAATAGTAGTCAATGCAAAATTAAAAAATTCAATAAGCGTTAATTTTGTAAGGAAGAAGACAGCGTGCATGGCAATTTTGATTTTCAATACTTATGAAGTTCTACTACAAAAATGATTCAGGTTTGTGGTATACATAAGAATATGAAAAAGGAAGGAAAACAATGTCTATAAGCATTAAAACTTAAACGGTTGTTTATGTCACTTTAATAGTGATTATTTAAGTAAATTTAAAAAATGTTGTCGAAGATCAAATGATTAGGTAGTCGAAGATCGAATATACTTGCACTATATACTACCATATGAGTTTGATAAGTCGCTTTATATTGTCCGATACAAACCACATACACTTATAATTAGAAAAGATTTTTCTAATAATTAATATAAACATTATGGCAAAAAGGAAAAGCATACGTATAATAATTCAATTAAGAGTAGACAATAATCAACTCCTTCTAAACTGCCTTATAGAAACATATATATAATTGAACGTCAACAATTGTAATGAAAAACATTAATATCATAAATGTAAAAGATGCTTCTACCGATATACATCATAAATTTAAAAAAAAAAAAAGTGGGGCCACACCAATCAATTGCCCAAAAAAAAAAAAAGATTACATCAAAATAAAAGATATTAATCTCCATTTGTTGACTAAATCAATTGATGCTCCATTAACCTCTATCTTCAGACCATATCAAATCACAAATACCCCTATGATAGAATCCAGCTTCGGTGATTTTGCTAGAACAAAGAACTTATAATAATAAGTTGACTCGAGTCAGATACAACGACCTTTCTACTGCCATTTCCAATAAGTTGCAAAGGTATATAATAATACAAAACTAAGAACAGAATTCTCTAACATATTTTTATACTCCCCTTAAAAAATATACTTATATTACAACCAACAAAATTCAAAACACAGTAGGAAATTACAATCATATACAATAAAATTTATCTCATATTATAATATAATAAGGACTCATTAGGGAAACAAATTCCATCCAGCAAAAAATAAATAAATAAATAAAATGATATTCAAAAACCAATGTTCAATCATCACGAAAGTAAAACAATTAAGCGGGTGAGAAAGTATCCCAAAACAAAAGAAAAATCATGTAAAGAAACATAAGCTGTCTGCAACCTCAACAAATACAAAACAAAATAATTAAACCCCATGAACCGGACAAACTAAAAATATTGTTTAATGCAAAAAACCATACGTAAAGGAATAATGAATAAATTGTTTTTTTCAGGTCGTGATCCTAAAATGTCAACCACATCAAGGCTTTTCTATTTTTATAACCCTTTGACTCTTATTCACTGAATTTTGGCCTGACGAACCAGGCTCATTATAATGATCATTATCTGCCCTCATTCTTTTGTTGGGAGTAGTTAGGTCAACAACATCATCATCATCCAAAACAGGCTCAATCGTCTAACCAATATATATTTATATACATATATAAGAAAACATTACACAAAATTAATTTACCAAGATAAAATAATAAAATAAAGAAAATATTTACAGTGAAGCTAACATTAGAGTCTGTAGCACCGGACTTATCAAATAGAGATTCTAGATCACACACCAAATCTAATTCCTGAAGCAAATAAAAAAAATAATTTTTAATGAATTGGTAAACAATAAATGGAAAATGTAAATCATTAAACTGTTCTTACCCTATGAATCAGATGGCATCCCAAGTGCAAAGTGCTCAATTAACCCATGATTCTCTGATATCCGGACGACTAAATAGACCTTCTCTTTATTACTGTTAATGTTTTCGGGCTTGACATCGATCCTAAATAATAACTTCATCCCGACCAATTTCAATATATGTTTAGGGCAACTTGCATAGCCACCAGTGTCCTAATAAGATTATATCAATATTAGTCGAAATGAAAAAATACATAGAGCTTATTGAAAATAAAGATAACCATAAAATAAAATACCCTGAATAGTTGGTCCCGCATGTGACTAGCCGGTTTGTGGAGTACATGAACAGTCTCACTGTCCCATAATATAAGGGTAGTAGTACTTCCTTGATGTTCAACATCTACCCTAATGCAGTACCTATACACACCGGATGTAAATACTTTATTACAGATAGAGCAGTGATAACCCTTACCCTTCAGGGTTACTTTCTCTAGACAATCATTGGAAATACAACCATAATAACACCAATTCCTCTTTGAAATAATGTCAGAAATAGTTGCTATCAACCAACACGGGCAGGCCTTGACAAAGAGGTGTAAGTTAATATTCCACACTAATAAAAAAAATTACATTAGTAACTTAACATTAGATTCATACTTCTTTCAGCGTAATAAGTTGTTGAACCGTTACAACGGCGTTAGGATCAATGCCATCACACAATGTCTGAACGGAAGAAGAAGAAGAAAGCTGACTAAATCTATCAACAGGACTATCATCCTGTCCTAATATCCCAGGATAAAACCCAAAAATAAGCCTACAAACAACAATTTAACTCATGATTCGTAATTACAAATGAAAGAACATCACTAACCTATTGTGGAACTCCTCTACTTCTGGTATATGTTCATTGATTATCAACTTCATCACATTATAAGAGTTGAATATTTTAACCTCACCGTCTATTTTAAAAAAGCATTAAAAAAAACCACAAAGGCAGTAACACATAGAAGGTATACTTCAAAGAAATAGTGATAAAGAATTAAGAACATACCCCGGCCAAATTTAAGCCTATAGAATTGAAGAATAACAATCACTGGACCAGTTGTGGGTATCTCCACGTACTTGTATAGTTGATCAACATAGTCATTCCATAGTGTACATTGGAGGCATCTTCTCCTATAATAAAGAGCACCAAAAAAATGTAGAATGAGAAATGCAACAAACTGAATTTTATATAAATAAAGTGTAGAAAGTTAAAGAATTATGATGATGATGATACTCTAGGTCTTCCAAATAAAACTCCACAGATCCTGTATCTTTTTCAGAAGAGGTATGCAGTTTAAGGTCTTCACCGGGAATCAAAACCCCAATAATATCTAAAATAAATAACAAACAAATAAAGAAAACTAAAAAAAGGATATTTCTAAAAAAATTATTTTAGAAATAAAAAAGAATAGAAAGTATTAAATTTACCTATGAGGTTTGCCCCATCAAACATAGGTGATTGAAATATATCAGCAAAGTTCTTGGAATATATCGTGATATGTAGGCCTATAATCCATGTTATTTGGTCTAACATCAAAGTTTACCATGGCATAGAGATCATGTTCGTGGATCTTATCATCAAAGGTCTAACATCAAAGTTTACCATGGCATAGAGATCATGTTCCTGGATCTTATCATCAAACAAAGGAATTAAATCTTGATCCACAGTTGCCTGAATTCTGTGACCCTATAGAAAAAAAAATAAAACGTTGAATGCAATACCAATTATGAAAACAAGAATACAATTCTGATATATCTTCTCCCACTCCAAATATAAGTTGTTCATGAGTTCAGTAATCTAGAGAAAATAAAATCATATATCACATTCTAAATTAGATGAGTAACATTTTAACCGAATACAATAGAAATAATTTAAACCAAATCAAAAGAAAAATTTAATGTAAAATAAATAACTAAAAAATAAATTATTTTAATTATCAACAGAAATAATTATCACAAGCAAAGAAGGTATATTTGTTAGTGTTAAAGATAATGTAAAATAAATTATCTTTTAAATATCAACACAAAGATTATATAAAGAGAAATTCATGTGAAACACCAAAGATAATAAGTAAAACACCAAGATTCATACATTGCCCGAGTCATCTCCTATATAAAAGAAATTCATGCATTGACCGAATAAATAATATAAATTATTATATATAGTATTGCCCGAGTAAATATGAACACAATAATGGATTTTATAGTATTGCATGAGTAAGTTTCACAAGCACAGAAGGTATATTTCTTACTATTAAAGATAATGTAAGATAAATTATCTTTTAAATATCAACACAAAGATAATGGAAAAAGAAATTCATGTGAAACACCAAAGATAATAAGGCAAACACCAAAATTCATGCATTGCCCGAGTCATCTACTATATAGAAGAAATTCATGCATCACTCGAGTAAATAATTTATATTATTAAACCAAATCATATACGAATACCATATACGAATGTGAACAAATGCCTCACAAATACATCAAAGGAAAAAAGAAACCACATTTTCATCCATCAATACCATTTCAACAGAAATAATTTTTTCGGGATCCCACTTTGCAAAAGAACTCCACTTACGAATGACCCTAAGCAAAAAAGCATGTTTCTTGTCAAGCTCGGCATTCACCAAAGTCAAACGATGCAATTGGAGAGACATCTTGAACCAAAAAAATTGAATAGTAATTCAGAAGTGCTTCTCTGGTAGAACTAATAACAAATGAAGAAAATTAGGATTTGAGATTCCTAGATGAATGTGACTCCCTCGGCTTAAAAAGGGATTGAGCCAGAGAAGAAGAAAAAAATATCCAAGAAATTAAAATCAGTAAAAATCCTAAAGATAGTGATTAGGGCTCATACCAAAATTAAAACTCCGTAGCAGGATGAATTCAAATCCATATTCTGAACCATTACTAGCGGAAAGAATATCCCCTTTGAGCAAGAAATGCATTCTTCGATGACAGAAAAAAGAAAGACACCAATATTGAATTCATAAAAAAAATAAATCATCTAATCAGTGCAAGGAAAAATGAGTAGACAATTTACCTAAATTATGCGAGATTGACTGCGATTAGAAGAGCTATGCGCGATTGATTCCGACTGGAGGCTCTCAAAAATTTGAGTAAATAAGGAAAATAGGAACGGAGGAAGACGGCAAAGGGGGAACGATTGAGTAAATAAGGAAAATAGGAACGCAGGAGGACGGTAACGTGGACACGGATGAGTGTTTGGAAATGAAGATGTCAAAGTCAAATTTTGATTAAAGGCGGGAAAAAAATCTACCAGACATTTCTCTTATTATATCTATATATATATATATAGATATATATTATCATACAATGGATAATAAAAGTAAATACAAAAAGTATGTGTGAAACAGATTCTTAATTATCCAAATTACAGAAAGTAGGGAAGAAATAAAAAGAGGTAATAAAATTTATACAACGCTAGACAATAGGCGGGAAATTAAAACGCCAGAAAACTTCTCTTATTATTAATATATAGATGATTATTATTATTATTATTAGTAGTAGTAGTACTACTACTACTAGATTTGTCTCCCCTGCGTTACACGGGCATAACAATAGAAATTATAAAAATTTAGGGCTGAAAAGAAAGATGACGTCTGGATTATTTTCCTAGTATAATACTATACTTGAAACTTTTTACTTTTTTTTTTTATTGAAAGAAGAAAGTTCTATTTTGATTGTATTTCTAATTATTTAGAATTAAAAATAAATATTAAAATAGCTATACTTATAAAAAAAGAAAATATAGAATTAGCAATCAATTTTCTATTAAATTTCCACAAAATGCAATATAATTATGATTAATTAATTTCCACGAAAATAACAGTGGTAATGTACAATTAATGTAACTATGCATACTTTCCCAAAAAAACCAATCAAACCATAGTCCATCAAATTTGACTTTTCATAGATTTAAAATTTGCAAAATAGGTTAATTTGAGAATTGTTTTTTTCTTTTTTTGAAAAGAATTAATTCGAGAATTGTTGAAGTATGCTTGTTGATGTCAAATTCTGACTTTGACTCAAGAAACAAGATTTTTTTACGCGAGAAATTCGTATTTGAATTAGTGTGAGCGATAAGTGTAAAAGCCGGAAGAATGTTTGTGATAAATGATAGTAAATTTGCCAAAGACAAGAAGAACAAAATTGGGGATTCCGATCCTTTCTCTGTATTATTTGACTCTATTTATAGCATGTATTTGCATGAAGGTAATGATTACATGCAATTAATCCTGGCCCACATGAGTGGTATGTGGTCAAATCAACTGAGATTTAGCCTATACTTGTTGATAATGGCTACATAAACTCTGCATAGGGCAGGTAACCACTGTTTCTTTATTTAACTCTCAGACAGAAGTACCCTTGCCTCAAGATCTTGTGCATGAGGGATTGCTCACCTGAATGGTTGCCGTAGATTCCGGAGTGCACTTTTTCCAACAAGCTCACACTTCAGCTAGAGTGAGGCATCTTAGCGGTAGTCCAGCAAAACTTCTTTTATACAACTTCCCATCAATTAGCGAGAATCTGGCGGCCTGATATTTGAGTTTTTTGGCCTCTATACTTGGGGGGCTACTCTCTCCTTCAAGAACTGGATGATGGGATCCATTCAATTGCTGGTATGGTCAATTTCCATTGCCACCATTCTTGTTTTATCAATTGGCGAGGTTGCGAGCTCTCCAATCGATATGCTTCTAAACTCTCCTGCCCCCTTGCTAGTCGCGAGCTTGGCCAAAGTATCAACGTGGCTATTTTCAGCTCGCGGGTTCTGTATGATTTCAAACCAATCTAGTCATTTGAGTTCTTCTGTCAGTCTACCTTGGTATAGGGAGAGCCTTTCACCTCGTACTTTATAAGCTTCACTTGTCTAGTTTACGATGATCTCAGAGTCACTCTTGATGATTAGCCTTTTGATTCCCATAGATTTTGCCATGATGATCCCTGCTAAGATTGCTTCATACTCGGCCTCATTATTGGTTGCGCTGAAGCCAAATATGATCGCTTGGCAATGATGGTGTCCAAAAGGGCAGACAATAACAATTCCAGCTCTAAAAGTGTGGCTAGTGGAGGATCCATCAGCGTGCAACTCTCAGGTCAAAGATTCTAGGTTTCGAGAGATCGACTCAGAAGGCATGAGCTCAGCGTTAAAGCTGGCCAGGGCTTGCCCTTTGATGGTCGTCCTTGGCTTGTAATTGATGTCATACTGGCTGAGTTCTACAAACCACTTGACCAAACAACCTAATAGATCAGGCTTTTGGAGCACTTGCCTTAAAGAGGCGTTGGTCAAGACGTCAATGGTTTCTCGAGGAAATAGGGACGGAGCTTTTTTTAGGCGATCACAAGAGCACACGCGAGTTTTTTCATAGGACGGTATCTAAGTTCAGTATCATGAAGAACATGGCTCACGTAATAACTGGGAGCTGACTTGCCCCCTTTGTTCTGACTAAGGCGGGGCTTATTGAAGATTCTGAAATGGCTAAGTATAAAGAGAGTGTCTCACTGTGCAGTGGTTTGAATAACATCTAGGGAGAAGAGTTGTATTTCTTAAGCTCCAAAAATGCGACCTAACATTTCTCTGTTCACACAAACTTCTTGAATTTCTTGATGGCCACTAAGAAAGGCTTACACTTATTCATCAATCATTATACAAAGTGATTCAGGGCAGCAACTCGTCTGGTTAAGTGCTGAAACTCTTTTACTAATTTTGGTGCTTCCATGTCCGAAATCTCCTTGATTTTCTCCAGGTTTGCCTCAATTTCTCTCTAATTGACCATGTATCCCAGGAATCTCCCAGAGGCTACTCCTAATGAGCATTTCTTGGATTGAGTTTCATTTTGTAAGCTCTAAGGACCTGGAACATTCTGGTGAGGTCCTCGATATATTGCCCGGCTAGTAGGCTCTTGATGAGCATGTCGTCAATGTAGACTTCGAAGGTTTTTCGAGATGATCCTTGAACATAGAATTTACCAATCGTTGGTAAGTCACTATGTTGTTGTTCAACCAGAAAGGCATCATTTTGTAGCAATACAGCCATTTGTCAATTATAAATGATATATGCTCTTCATTATCAGGATGTACACGGATCTGATGATAGCTGGAGTAAGCATCCATAAAGCTGAATAATTCATGGCCCGCAGTTGCATTGACCATCTGATCGATTCTTGGCAAAGGGAATCTGTCTTTAGGGCAACCCTTGTTCAGGTTCGTGAAATCAATACATATTCTCCAACTCCCATTGTTCTTTCTAACGAGAATAGGGCTAGCTACCCATCGAGGGTACAGGGCTTTCCTCTTGAATTTGTTACTGAGCAGCTTGTTTGCGCGTTTCCTTCTAGGGTAAGTACAAAAGCTTTACACATTATAGCTCCCATCACGTTTTGGAGCTCCATCCAGGACACGTATCTATAAAGGTGAGCAATGAGATCTGTTTTGCCGCTGTAACTCCTGATCTAGAGATGCTTTATTTTTTATGGCATGACCGCTTATCGAATGGAAGGAACAAAAGGAGTCTGCCCACAGGTCATCAGCTCCTTCCCTATAAACTATCTCTACACGAGGTAGTTTAGTCATTTTCTCAGCTTGTCCAGCTCTTGGGGTCCCTGAGGGTTTGACTTTGACCTCAGAGGTCCTTGGCGGTGAGCTCGATGTGAGTAAGAGTTGGGGTTCTTCTCCTTTGCCTAATTTCTCTTGGTAGTTGAGGCTCCAGTGATCTCGGCCTTCTAGGGCCCCGCTGAGGTTGAGGCCCTAGCCTTGTGAATATGCTGCTTCTTCCTGACCACCTGGAAGGGGCTGATGTAGCTTGGGTGTCGGGTATTGGTTGGCTAGAGGCTTGAGTTGGAGTGAAACTCAGTCTTCTTCTTACATGTTCCCTTCGAGGATTTACTCTCGTCGAAGATCTTTTGGCATTCTTAGCTCCCCAAGAAGAATCATATATGCGTTGCTTGTTGGGTGACACCTAAATATCACAATAGGCATCATTTGTTCACGAACAACCAACGCCTAATGTCAATAAATAAAAAAATAATTATAATATACAATAGGTGTAGGTTGTTAAACATACAACGGACGCATTTTGTGTACTATTTTTTTATTATTTTTTTAAATTGACCTTTGGCGTCAATTTTTAGGGAACAACACAACCGACGCCTTTTGTGTACGATTTTTATTATTATTTTTTTGAAATTGATTTTAGGCCTCAGTTTTTAGGAAACAACCAACGCCGATTTCTTTCTTTTTTTTTTAAATTACACAAAATAGCTATTGCCAGTTATCCTGTGAATGTAAAACAACAAATACACAAGCCACACAGTGGAGGAGCTCATACCCATTGCCTCGGCGGTGCGTGTTAAGCACTTCCCTACATGCGACCCAAAATTCTCCTAGTACACCCCATGCCAGGACTTGCAGAGCTCTGTGAAATTTGACAGGGAGATGCTTGTTTACCGAGAAAGACTTTGTCCAGCGAAGAAGGAACTCTTAAAGTGCAGAATTTCGGCATCGTATTGGTATAAAACGTCGTTCTAGTGGCCTAAAAGTTGGGATGTCTTTTGGTATGCTAATGTGCTACCCAAACATCTAATCGTCGAGAAGGCCGAGCAGAATTGGGTTAAATTCGAGAGAGACTGGATCTTGATTCCACTGAGGTGAAACCATGTTTCTGCGTGGCACCGACGCGTACACTGATGACATCGAATAGTTGATAAACCTCAAAGACGGTTCAGTGAGGACCGCCATTGACATCGGCTGCGGGGCACGTTTATATTTCTTGGAGAACACATAAAAGAGTGTTTGGCTTGTGAACAAACCAATGTAGTATGCATCTCTTTATGTGATGATAATTAGCTGAATCATGTAAGAGACGTGTGGACTTGTGTGTGTTATTAATATATTTGTTTTTGACTTTATAAATTATTTATTCACTACTATAGAAAAAGCAAAATAGGCATCGCTTGTATAGATGAATACGCGTCGGTTTCGACGGTGATGCCTTAGTCGGTGACATGCATTGTAACAATATATGCGTCACTTTTTGGGTGACGCCTAAATGTCACAATAGGCGACGTTTGTTTACGAAACAACTAACACCTAATATCGACAAATAAAATAAATAACTATAATATTTAATACGTGTCAGCTGTTGAACACACAACTAACGCATTTTGTATACCAATTTTTATTATCATTATTTTAAATTTAATTTAGGCGTCAGTTTTTAGGAAACAAGACAATTGATGACTTGTCTACACTATTATTATTATTATTATTATTTTAATTGACTTTAGGCATCAGTTATTAGGGTACATCCGACGCTAATTTCTTTTTTTTTCCCTTTTTTTTGAAATACACAAAATGGCTATTGTCGGTTATCCTGTGAAAGTAAAACAACAAATGCATCAGCCACACGGCAAATGAGCTTATACCCATTGAGTCGGAGGCGCGTGCCAAGCAGTTCCCAGCATATGACCCGAAATTCCCTTAGTGCACCCCATGCCAGGACTTGCAGAGATCCTTGAAATTTGATAGGGAGATGTTGTTTACCGGGAAAGACATTGTCCAGTGAAGGAGGAGCTCTTGAAGTGCAAAATTCGGACACTGTGTAGGTATAAAATGCTGTTCCAGTGGCGGAAAAGCCCGGATGTCATTTGATATGCTAACGTAACACACAAGCATCTGACCGTCAAGAAAGTCGAGCAGAATTGGGTTAAATTCGAGGGAGGCCGGTTCAGATTCCACGGCAGTGGGACCATGTTTCCGCGTGGCACTAACGCGTACATTTTTAATTTTTTATTCACTACTATAGAAAAGCACAATAGACCTCAGTTGTACAGACAAATATGCGTCAGCTTTGACTGGGATGCCTTTGTCAGCAATGAGCATTGTAACTATATACGCGTCGCTTGTTGGACACAATAGGCGTCGTGTGTTAAGCACTTCCATACATGTGACCCGAAATTCTCCAAGTACACCCCATGCCAGGAATTAAAGAGCTCCTTGAAATTTGATAGGAAGATGCTTGTTTACCAGGAAAAACATTGCCCTGCGAAGAAGGAACTCTTGAAGTGCAGAATTCCGACACTGTACATGTATAAAATGCCGTTCTAGTGGCCGAAAAGTCGGGATGTCATTTGGTATGCTAAATACCACACAAGCATCTGACGTCGAGAAGGCAGAGCAGAATTGGGTCAAATTTGAGATAGACTGGTTTTGATTCCACGGCAGTGGGACTATGTTTCCGTGTGGCGCCGACGCGTACATTGATGACATCGGATAGTTGACAAACCTCAAAGACGGTTCAGTGAAGACCACCATTGACATCGGCTGCGGCCCACGTTTATATTTCTTGGAAAACATATAAAAGAGTGTTTGACTTGTGAACAAGCCAAGGTAGTTTGTATCTCTTAATGTGATGATAATCTGCTTAATCATGTAAGAGACGTGTATACTGGTGTATGTTATTATTATATTTGTTTTTGACTTTTTAAATTATTTATTTACTACTACAGAAAAGTCCAATATGCGTCGGTTTCGATGGCGATGCCTTAGTCAGCGACGTGCATTGTAACTATATACATGTCACTTGTTGGGCTACAGTTAAATGTCACAATAGGCGTCATTTGTTCACGAATAATTGATGCCTAATGTCAATAAATAAAAAAAAATAACTATAATGTACGATAGACTTCGGTTGTTGAACACACAACCGCTGCCTTTTGTGTACCAATTATTATTATTCTTTTAAACTGACTTTAGGTGTCGATTTTTGGGGAACAACACAGCTGAAGCCTTTTGTGCACCATTATTATTATTTTTTAATTGATTTCAGGCGTCAGTTATTAGGGAACAATTGACGCTGATTTCTTTTTTTTTCCCTTTTTCTTTTGAGTTACACAAAATAGCTATAGCCTGTTATCCTGTGAACATAAAACAACAAACGTATAAGCCACACGACAGAGGAGCTTATACCCATCGCGTTAGAGGCACATGCCAAGCACTTCCCTGTATGTGACCCGAAATTCTCCTAATGCACCCCATGGCGGGACTTGCAGAAATCCTTGAAATTTGACAGGGAGATTCGAGAAGGACATTGTCCAGTGAAGGAGGAGCACTTGAGCTGCAGAATTCCGGCACAATATAGGTATAAAACATTGTTCCAGTGGCGGAAAAGTCGGGATGTCGTTTGATATGCTAAAGTAGCACACAAGCATCTGACCACCAAGAAAGCCGAGTAGAATTGGGTTAAATTCAAGGGAGGTTGGTTCAGATTCCACGGTAGCAGGGTGTTTCCACGTGGCACTGATGCATACATTGATGACATTAGATAGTTGATAAACCTTAAAGACGGTTCAGTGAAGACCGCCATTGACGCCGGCTGTAGGGCACATGTATATGTTTTGGAAAACACATAACAGAATGTTTGGCTTGTGATCAAATTAAGGTAGTTTGTATCTCTTCATATGATGATAATTAGCTGAATCATGCAAGAGACGTGTGGACTTGTATGTGTTATTAATATATTTACTTTTATCTTTTTCAATTTTTTATTTACTACTACAAAAAGCACAATAGACATCAATTGTACAGATGAATATGCGTCAGTTTCGACGGTGATGCCTTTGTCAGCGACATGCATTGTAACTATTTACGCATCGTTTGTTGGGCAACGCCTAAATATCATAATAGGTGCCTTTTGTTCACGAACAACCGATGCCTAATGGCAATAAATAAATAAAAATAACTGTAATATACAATAGGCGTATGTTGTTGTTTCACAGCTGACGCCTATTGTACACATCAGGCATCGGCTGTTGAACATAAAACCGATGCCTACCGATGCCTTTTGTGTACCATTTGTATTATTAATTTTTTTAAATTGACTTTTAGCGTTGGTTTTTAGGGAACAAAACAACGGATGACTTTTGTGTTAGATTATTATTATTATTATTTTTGAAAATTGATTTTAGGCGTCAGGTTTTAGGGAACAACCGTTGCCGATTTTTTTTTTAAATTACACAAAATAGTTATTCCCCGTTATCATGTGAATGTAAAACAACAAATGCACAAGCCACACAGCCGAGGAGATCATACCCATTGCGTCGGCGGCATGTGTCAAGCACTTCCCTACATGTGACCCAAATTCTCTAGGCACACCCCATCCCAAAAATTGAAGAGCTCCTTGAAATTTGACAGGGAGATGCTTGCTTACCGGGAAAGACGTTGCCCTGTGAAGAAGGAACTCTTGAAGTGCAGAATTCTGGTACCGTTCAGGTATCAAACGCCATTCCAGTGGCCGAAAAGTTGGGATGTCATTTGATATGCTAACGTATCATATTAGCATATGACTGTCGAGAAGGCTAAGCAGAATTGGGTCAAATTCGAGGGGGACTGGTTTTGATTCCACGGAGGCGGGACCATGTTTCCGCGTGGCGCCGCCGCGTACATTGATGACATCGGATAGTTGACATACCTTAAAGACGGTTCGATAAACGCCCCCATTGATTCTAGCTGCAGGGCACGTGTATATTTCTTGTAGAACACATAAAAGAATATTTGGCTTGTAAACAAACAAACCAATGCCTAATGTCAATAAATAAAAAAAATAACTATAATATACAATAGCCGTCGGTTGTTGTTTCACAGCTGACGCCATTTGTACACATCAGGTGCTGATTGTTGAACATACAACCGAAGCCTACTGACGCCTTTTGTGTACCATTTTTATTATTATTTTTTAACTTGATTTTTTGCGTCGGTTTTAAGGGAACAACCAACTGATGCCTTTTGTGTTCCATTTTTATTATTATTTTTGAAAATTGATTTTAGGCGTCTGTTTTTGGGGAACATCCAACGCCAATTTCTTTTTTCTTTTTTTTTTTTAAATTACGCAAAATAGCTATTGCTGGTTATCCTATGAACGTAAAACACCAAATGCACAAGACACACGGTAGAGGAGCTCATACCCATCGCCTTGGTGGCGCGTGTCAAGTACTTCCCTACATGTGACCTCAAATTCACCGAGTGCACCCTATGCAATAACTGAAGAGCTCCTTGAAATTTGACAGGGAGATGCTTGTTTGCAGGGAAAAACATTGCCGTGCGAAGGATGAACTCTTGAAGTGTAGAATTCCTGCACCGTATACATATAAAACGCCGTTTCAGTGGTCGAAAAGCCAGGATGTCATTTGGTATGCTAACATACCACCAAGCATCTGACCGTTGACAAGGCCAAGCAGAATTGAGTCAAATTCGAGATAGGCTGGTTTTGATTCCACAGCAGCGGGACCATGTTTCC